>JAYMFX010055894.1:0-14344 GCA_036784945.1 Monocelis spectator
AGGAAAAATTCTCTACACATGTTCTTAAATATATATATTTTTCAATTTAAAATAAAAACAAAAAAACATTTTTCAACATAAAATTTTCAACTACATGTACAAAAATTCATTTGAAATTATGAAAAGATATGATACATAATATAGCAGGTTTACAAGTTATATATATATCTATATTAATATTGTTTAGAGGAGTCGATATTGTGGGCGCCTATAGAACAAATTACATGTGAAAGTTATGGATGCTGCGTAATTTATAGCGATTAGAAATTGCACCTTTTAAAAAATGCATTCGCACGAGTGTGACATTATGGACAGATTTCATCACACAGTTCTCATTTCGAAACACAGCTCCGTTTAGAGTAGAAATTAACCTTATCTAATTTTGAATGTACCAGTTTTATTACTTCTATCCTCAAATTGTGACCTATAGCCCAAAAGACCTGTGTGATGGTTAGTTTTATTATGAAAACTCATATAATGAGGTTCTTCGGTCTTTAGAGGTCACAATTTGTAGATGAAATTAATGAAACTAGTCCATTCCAATTATATATGGTTAGACAGTTCCGAAATAAGAAAGCATTTTCGCACAATTTGCAGTAAGGCCAGCAGGCAAACACAGCAGTGGAAGGCATTGATATTTTTCATGGAACGAGTATCTTAAAAAGGTGCGGCCTATAACGTATTTTAAAAAGCAGTACTGGTTTGCAACACCACCTCTACCTCCTGGCGACGCTTCTGTGATTGGTATGAATGCACAAGTAATGTAGGTATAACCGATTAATTAAAGATGTATGTGCGAATTTATTTGAAAAATTATACGTAACTTTAAAATTAAAACAAAAAAGGAATTATGTACATTCTAAAAATTTTGAAACATTAAAATTTTAAAAAATAAATCTTTGTTGCCATCATTTTATGTACACAAATGGAAATTATTCGAACTAATAATAAAATATGAAATGAAACAATAAAAATACTTAAAAGGTTATAGTATACTGAAACAAATAGTGCGAATATCTTAAAAATGACTTCAAATTTGATTAAAAGATGTTTTAATCAAATTAAAGGATGGAAATGAATATGGGAAGACGACATTGCAATTTAGAGACCTCAAATACTCTACACATACCTACGCAAATAAGTTAAGGATGAATTGGTTTTAAGTTCGTTCCAATTAAGTAATTTCGAAGCAACACTTTATGTTTTATATGTTTATGAACGCACATAGTGGCTGCCTTTAATAATATATTATTTACACTTATATTATAACACTATTATCGAACACTATAGTGTTCGATAATAGTGTTGTCCAGACATTAGCTCACTTTCAACTTTATATGTATACTTTATATTACAAGCCTAATTAAATTGTACATGCGGGGACTGGTTCTGATATCTATATGGCTGCTATTCAAGAATAACCATTATGAAAATTCATTTTACTAAATGCAAAGTAAAATGCTAATTTTTAGAAAGGTTAAATCTTATTAAATGTGTAAGCTGTTTGATATTGTGCCGTCACAATAAATAAATATGGCACAAAGCATAGGTACACACTTTTTGAAAAAATATACTAAGTGAGATAGTGAATTCATTTTCAATAGAAAAATAATATGGCAATTTGAATCTTATGTATCGCCTGGTTTGGAATAAGGGTAACGTATTGATTTTACTTGAGTAATGATTTTAGCAATATGTAGTAATATGTACATTAGATAGAAATTTCGTAGAGCACCGCTATGTAGTGCAGAATCAATTTATGAGTACCTATAGGTCAGATGCAAAAAATCGCCCTATGCTTCTGGAATTGCAGTGAGTGATACACTTTTATCAGAAGGTGTTCAATAATCATTACATGTGTTTCTGTGTTTATCAGAAGTTCGACAATCAGAGAGAATTGTTTAGCGTGAATTTAGTTTTAGGTGATCTGGCTGATCCTTTTATATTTAGGCTGGCACAGCATCAACTGAAAAGAAAGAGCTGGAGGGAAGTGACAAAAAGGTTAATGGAAGAAGCCGCAGTGACAAACATAATGAGGTGCAGGAATGCGAAAATTAGAGCACCATGGGTAGAAAGAGGTGAAAGAAAGTGGGAGATAGAGGGAAAGAAATCGAAGAATGAGGAAGAGAATAGGGAGATGGCCCTAAAGGTACTGGCGGAGGGGGTGTTCGACGTGGTACTGTACACTGATGGTTCAGCGGAGAGGGGAAGGGATAACGATGGGGGAGTGCGTGCATAGTGAAAGAATGTATAGAGGGAGAATGGAGAACAACAGACAGGAGAAGGGAAGAATCTGTTCGTCTTTTCAAGCAGAGCTGAAAGCCATCATTCTGGCCGTGGGATGGTTGAATAACAATGAGAACTGGAGAAAAGCCCGTATAGTAACGGACAGCCAAGCAAGCATAAAACCCATCATGAACAACGACGTCAAGTCAAGCAATGTGCTACTGGAGGACTGATCCGTATGAGCCACTGTGGGGTTGAGGGGAATGAAGAGGTGAACAAGGAGGCAGATGTGGCGAGGGAAATGGAGCAGATTGTGGAAGGGTGCCTGCTCGAAGGGTTCAAGAGGAGGATACAAGACAGGGAAAGGAAGAGGGTCTGGACGCACGAGAGAAGCAGAAAAGTGTACGAAGAGGGGGGGATAAATAGTATGAAGGAAAGAGGGTGTAAGGGTGCGATAGAGTGAGCTACAGTAGATTCCGCTGTGGACACTCGCTGGAACTGAAGAGCTATGCGAAGAGAATAGGGAAGAGTGAAGATGGGAAGTGCAGAAGGTGCGAAGAGACGGAAGAGACAGTAGAGCACGTGATGGAATGCCCGGCCGGATGGGCTATGAGAGAGAGCTTGCAGATACAGAACATCAGAGACCTGGCCAAGAAGCCGTTCGAGGGGTTGGCCTACTGGGAAAAAGAAAAGAAAAGCCTAATGAGGAACAACAACAACAAGAGCATCAACTATTTACATATGAAAGAAAACCGCTTCTAAGTTTAATCAGAAAAATTGAAATACTTAATATTTCACCCGTTAAACCTTTATTAAACTGTAAAAGCTAATTCTCCGTAAATAAGCATGAACCTTATCGATGGAGATATTTGAGAAAATGTGAAGGAAAATGACATTCTTATTTATACGTCTGTTAAGAGACAAGATAACGTTAATTATTCGTATATTCATGATTAAAAGAATCATTGTTTAGAATAATTAAATGTTTGATCGCTCCCAATTGTTCTATTAATCTAAATAGAGCAATAGGAGCATTGAAATGAGTGTAAACATGTTTAGTTGGAATGAAAAAAAACAATATTAAGTTAATAAATTGTCAAGCATGTCTATAACATTTTTTTCAATAAAAAAATGTTTGTCCCTCTTATTGACAGTTATCTTCGCCAACACCGACGCTTTCAGATACCATCCCTTATCTCTAGGGCAAGGTAGAATAAAGCTCTCAGAATCTGCGGTGCCTTGCAGGCAGTTTAAAAAAAGGTCATTTGATTTGATTTTAATGACCTCTCCGGGATACCATTCTTCTTTATATTTTACGGCTACCCAGTCGCCTTCTGCAAAATCAGATGATTCTAAAATTTAAATATTTTGAATAGAATAATTATCCGGAATTTTTAATACTGTTGAGCATGTGAATCTTTATTAATTGATTTCCAAGCAAGCAATTATACTGTGAAATCTCGCACTGCAGTGCGAGATTTCACAGTATAATTTCACAGAAAACCACAAAAAGTGGTTATCGAAAATAAAAACTATATGAAGATTGCTTTATTTATAAAAACATGAAATAATGAATTAAATTTAGAATCTTAATAAATGAGTATAAGCGGAGGATTCGCATTCAGTAATTATTTAATATGATATTCTACTGAGCTTAAAATGATTTTCTAAAGATAACACAAGAAATATGATACTCCTACTATTATTACTTTGACTTACTGGGAGGTTGAGATAAAGATAAACCACTTGCTGGTCCAGAAGTTCCCGGTTGATTTACTTTGTGAATGCAGGCTGATTTGACTGAAAGAAATAATGCTGTTTGGTTAAAATAAGACTTTAACAAGTTCATTCCAGATATACTATATAGCTATAGAATACGTTTAAATGGATGAAAACAGAAGAATGAATATAATACGACGAATGAGAATCTTACCCTTACTTATCCTCTCAGAAAGAGGGAGTATAGGAGAATCCTCATCTGTTTCACTCAATTCATTGTCCACATCGACCTCACCTTCCAAAAGAGAGGGTCCAGCTTGAGAACTTTCCAATTTGACGTCCTTAAGTCTGATATGATCGAAGTATTCTATACATAGAAAGAAAAAATTATAACCATTTCTAGAGTTATAGGCTATAAACTTTCAATCTTTATACAGACCATGGGTATAACATGAAAATATCTTTTTAATCTTTTAATGCCATGTAACTAATGTCAATGCGTCCCAAATAATTTAGTTGAAAAAGCACTGATTATTTCAGGGTAGAATAGATAGAATGATTTGTAAAAAATAAATGTCTATGAGAATAACTTACTAGAGGAAGCGTTATTGTCTAACAGATTCATATCATAATATGCTGTAGCAGTTGCTTCTGAGTGCATATTTGCCTGGCTAATTTGTTGGGAGTTAATGCCAGCTTTTCGACCTATTGTCACTTTACAGGACCGAAGGACTGTTGCGGAAACTTTCCTCTTTAAGATCTAAAATCACCAACCAAAATCACCTTAAATATTCTTACTTAACAACAGGCAGGGAAAAGATTTTGATTAAGCTTAATAAGCTTAATCGTCGACGCGGACAAATGGCCTGATCGCTTTCGTCGCGCTGTGGACAAATGGCCTGATCTCATTTTTGACGATTTTCACTTTTTGGTGGATTTAGAATGTTGTATGTATGATACATCTACTGTGAAAATTTTATTTCAAAAAAATAATTATAAGTGGTATTAAATTAGCAAAATACAAATGGCCTGATGGCCTGTGTAATAAGCATTAAATACATTTTCTTAGTCTCTCCTGAAAAGTAGCTGAAAAACGTTCAGGCCATTTGTCCGCGTCGACGACGCAATGTAGAGAAAAGGAGATTTTTATACGCTAGAATATAATTAATGAAGATAACCATTCGCTGCTAGACTCCATCTATCATTGAGCGATTTTACAAAATTTATTTGTCCACTAATGAACTGGATAAGTATAACGATGAAATGTTATTTGATGCATGCATACTCTATATAGTATAACAACTCTAGTGTAAATATCAGGGTAAATATATTTAAGATTAGACGGAAACAGAACGCTTATGGATTTAAAAATCTTAATTATGAGAATCAATAAAATTATGAATTACACTATTATAGAGAATCGCTATTTATTGAGTTTGTTATAATTGGTTCGTCAAGCTGATTCATTAAATTCATTTATTTTCACTATCTAGAAGTTAGTGAAATTTCGTCTATCTATTATTTTGAAGTCCTTGCTAAAACCTTAAACTTTTATTTGTACAAGAGTATCGGAGAATTTTATTATTATTATTGTCTTACTTCAAGTGTGCGACTGGTGATTATATTACCCACGGAAGAATTACTTAACCGCTCCTTCTCGTAAGTTGAGAATAAATTTGTCTCGTCTAATATAGACGGTATGAGCTTCTTAACAGTGCTTATGTAAGTGAGAAGAATTTGATGGAATTCATTGCTCATATGCAGAAGAGGTGATCCATACTTTTTGTATGTTTTATGCTGTCCTAAAATAGAAGAGGAAATGTATTAACAATATGTTCAATTTGATAATTCTCATATTGATGCTTAAAACAAAACAAAAACTAAAATGTTAAGGAATATTTGGAAATACGTTTTTAATAAAACAAGCTATGAATTTGTGATTCTAATATGAAAATGATGATAATAAGATTGCCTCATCATATGTATAATTCATTTTAAAAGAAAGTGGTAATTTTATATTATTTTTTTTAAATAAATTTAGATAAGAGTTATTTTAATATCTCTGATGCTTTTTCGGTCTATGTTTGCAGCATGTTAATGAAAAGTTAAAAATTGATATGCTACAGAAATTATATTTAATTCATTGTAAAAATTAATATTCGGGTTTTATATTAAACTGCTGCGATTAAACTGTTTATCAGTTATTATATCAATTTGGCGGTCAACTTGTGAACTATTGAGGTATCGCTGTATAGCTGCTCTGATGCATATGAGAGATGATGGACTATACACTTCATTGGTTACCGTACGCAAGGAAAAATAAAAATAAGACAGATAGTTGGACAATATTTTGATTGGTACCGTTTCTATTTTAGTGGATAATTTTTTATTTTCTAAAAATGACTTGAATTTTTCCACGTACTTTTCTGTTTGCCGCTTTGTTGACGATGGCTCCACTTTGGACTCAGCGACTCTTATTTCTTCCAAAATGTCTTCCTCAACATCTTCATACGAATCTAACTTGTTTATTTCATTCTCTAATTCTGTGATATCTACATTCATATTGAAGTCAGCCAAAACAACATCCATATTAAATAGATTTTCATCACTCAAGATACTATTTAGGTTAACTTGATCAAACATTTTTGAATTTATGAAACTAAATTATACCGAGGAATATTCTATGTTGAACCATAGCTTATAAAAATTATATTAGAATCATAGATTTTACAATAGTAATAAAATACATGATTTCCTGGGCAAAATCTGGGGGCGCTACGCGCCCTTGTATTGTTGCCCGGAAATCATGGATATTATTCCTATATTATCTATACCTGAAGCAACTTTCACAATGATTTGTTCGCCCTCGTGATGGAATGGCTTCTCAACATCACCGAAAGTTATGTTCTGAAGAGGTTGCAGGCGGACAGGGTAGATAAGGATCATCAGTAATAGACAATGGTCTCTGAGCCTGTAATGTTATTCATTCAAAATGATGTGTTGGCATATTAAATACTAAACTTAATAAAAAAAAACACCAAACTGCTTTCCAATAGAAAATATTATTTTGTTGGCATTTTGTTTCGAGGGTTGAGCTTTTGTTAATAGAGATCGGATACCTTGTAAGAGACAAGAGACAGTATCCGATCTCTATGAGGTTAACGAACATTAAAATTTAACAATTTTTAACCACACGATTAGAATATATTGATGTATTCAAATAAATTATACTCCATAACAACTTGATTGATTAAAGTAATAGTAAATTGCTTTGTCATATGATTTTATACATATGATTTAAAATTTAATAGAAAATTATATATTTACTGAAGGTAAGAATTTTCGGTAGACACATAATTGTCCGCTTGAATATAGGCCACACATGTTATGTAAATTAAATTCAACTCTTCTTTGGAAGGGAGGTTGATTTCTTTTTCGATTTTTTTGTCCTTTAAACGTCCTGGGTCATATAATGTGGCTTTTAAATCACCGATATCGGCCCTGAGTCTCCTCAGATCATCAAAGGAGAAATCGATAAAGAGATTTTCTCTACTTTTTTTACGGAACCTCTTCTTGTTCCATTCTATACTATCACCTATAACATATTATAAAAGATTACGCTGTGACTTTAACCAGCGGGGAGGGGGTCCAATGGACCCCTTGACCAGTTTTAAAATTTCTGGCGTTTTTTTAATACAAGCTGATTGACTGATTGACTGATGCTTTATGAGAATTCATATTCATATGTTTAGCAAGTTTTGTGAAAATTTCAGATGTGTCCGCTATTTCTCAAGGTCACCCCATCGAAATATCTTCTTTTTTCAAAACAACTTAATTTACAGTCAATTAAATGGTCAAATTAGGAATTCCCTTATCTTATTATTTATAGTATATAATCTAATATATGTACAGTATATAATTATATTATCATCAAATCTATGATGTAAATAATTCACTATACCGTAATGCTTAAGAAAGATAAAATTTCCAAATTTAACTTTCTGAAAAAATAGAGCTGTTATAGTACTTTGGGTACCCATAAACTAATAGTTGGTACCAAACGTTGGGTATAAATTAATGGTAGAAGGCAGCAACCCATGTACATAATTTTAACTGCATTGAAACCAGCTCAAAATTCTGATTATAAGTAACCCTAGTTTTTTTTTGACCATACCTAAGGTTTTGAGGTAGGGTCCACTGGACTGAAAAGCCCAGTAAACGAAGAGTTAAAATAAAAAAAATAGCACGCTGAATTATACAGTAGTTATGCTATAATAAAAATTTGACAGTTCGAAAAAGTTCGATGAGAGTTCGACATTTACAAATACAGTTCGATATAGCATCAAACTTTACGAATTCGCTTGATATCAACGAACTAATCATTTGAACTAATCATTTGAAAACATATGCTATATCGTATTGAAGGAAATATATGTACATAGCAAATCACTTACATGTACTGACTAAATAAGCCAAATATGTACACTTTGAACCCGACACTATTGGCCGGTTAGCTATCTCCTTGTGATAGCAGAGATCTAGGTCTAATAAATCGACCAAAGTGCATGAGCGCCCAAGCATACAGGACAGCTGAAAAGAAGATACAAATTTGAAATCAATGAGTTAAATTCTTCAAAACATCACATCGATAACGCTGAATTTGAATCCGGCTTCCAAATTATAATACGGCCTCCAAATGCTCAAAAATGAACCCGCTGGTCCCTACTGATGTTAGAAAATGCAATGTGACATTTATGGCTAAAACTGAATTACATATACATATAAACAAAGATAATAGTGATAATATAGAAAATATAGAAAATAAATCACAAATTTACCCGTTTAAATTGATTTCTCAGAAAGCTACGCAGTTGTATTGCAATAGATGCAGTTTCCCCCTTATTCTTGCCATGGACATAATAGTCGGTTATACATTTTGTCAGGCGAGTATGCTCAGCCTTTTCTTCATCGGTTAGCTTTAATTTCAGAATCATCCCATCCTCATACAGCAGGAGATTTGGGTACTTTGTACTTAAATTGTCTTCGATTAATTCATCGAGTTGTTCAGCCTGTGAATTACCAAAAAATTGTAATTTAACAAATCAAATAATTATAGACTTCAATTCTTAAATTATAATATATAAAGAATAGATATATTTCTAAAAATGAAAAGCTATTAACCTCTCTTCGGATGCCGAAGATTTTTAAAATTATATTTCTCTTTTGTATCGACCTTTATATTTTTCCACCGATATAGTTTATTTACTACATATTGTAAATGATATTCACAACATTGTCTCAAACCCAAGTCATATGTAAGCGACTTTTACTGATTAAAAATTTAATAAAAGGATTTGTATCACTATACACGCAGCGCAAAGCAGTTGCGGTACTAAACATTCTGCTAAAGATAGTTTGCTTTGCACTTTACTGTTATGTTGGCCGCCCCTGAAAATGATGTTTATAACTATGTATATTTTTCAAACTTTGAAAAATTACTAATGACAAAGTTAGTAATTTTGTACAAACCCAACCACCATATAAATTTATTGCGAGAAAGAGAATTTATTATTATACTAGACAAAAAACTTACGCTACAAAATTATTTCAAAAACGCAGTAGTGGTTTTTATAAAACGATTCTGCCATTGCATGACATAGTAATTCTAAAAACAAAGCTAATTATACCGTATTATCAATAAGCAATTGAGGTGGATCTTCCGGCTTCAAGGAACATTTGTGCTGACGGATCTGGGAGAACTAAAAGATGATTTAGATATTACAGTTAATAGCAGACATGAAGTAAATACTAAAAAAATAATAAGTTGTTGAGAATATTATGTCAGCGTTTATATTTACTCAATATGTAGGACTACTACTGCGCCTCAGACCCACCTCTTTACATATTGTCATATTATGTTAAGTCTCTAAACGCTATTTATTTGTAATCTGAAAATAATATAGTAAACAAACTGACGTATTCATAGAGTTTTGACTCGAAAGTTAGAAATAGCTACAAAATTCTGCTCAGCGCTTTCGTGTTTATTACATCATCGGAACATAAAGTGAATAAGAATATCAAGTTTATAATTAAATAGCCACAGCTCATTACCTACTCGGAACTAAAATCAGTATTACACAACCACTCCATAATTCATATCTCACGGAATTATCGATCAAAAGTAGGTAGGCCTACACGTCTACAGATACACTACAGAATTAGTTAAAACTTTTAAAAGAAAGAAATATAATCAAATATAATACCTATGTATTTTTACACAGCATTATCCTCAAATTTGAAAGCAATTGCAGAAGAACGAATAAACCACTTACAAATTTTTCACAATAAGGGCATTTTCTTATTTCGTCCTTTTTGGCCCAAGACAATGAAGTCATTCCTTCAATTTCTGATGGTGAGAATTTATGAGCCCTCAAATGCCTTTTATAATTTTTTGAGCTCTGCATAGAATAACACTTTGGGCAAAGAACCGATGATCTCCTAAAATCCTTACCTCCCTTCTTCTCCACCTTAGAATTTTCTGAAATATTTTAATTTAATAATTATCAACTACTATATTATGTAATTGATAATACAATATAACAAGTGAATTTAACTTACTAATCATCATGGGAACTTTGACAGTAAACGATTTAGCATGCTGCCTTTTTTTATAAAGAATCAGTGGCGGATTTTCGGTGAAGGGAGTCATATCAATAATATCTAAAATATTAATAAGGGATATTTTGTACTTCTAAATATCACATTTGTAACAAAATAATTGAATGTTGTTATTTAATTTTGTGAGTCTGGAAAATATTGATGCTTTTTTCATAAAAATTAAAATAATAATATAATACGTAGTATGATATTATTTTATATGTATGCAATACCTACAATGCAGTAAACACCCAAAAGAATAAGTGAGATAAAGATTAGTTAGTTTATATTTTGATACCTATAAAATTTACAAGTTTAATATATTTTGATAAATTTTTCATATCAATTTATTTGTTATCATAATCCATAAATCAAAAATGGAAAAAATATTTACACATTCCATTATATTCATTTTTGGAATACCTATTCACATGAATCAAAGATACACATTACCATACCTTGCATTATTTTTTGATATTTCATATTTGAAGATTATATACCTACTTAAAGATGACAATTTAAATTATAATGAAATAAGATTCTGTAAAAGTAATCTAGAATTTACATTATAAAATTAAATTACTAAATAAATAATAAATTAAATAACTCAAAACTAAAAAGAATGTTTATAATCTGTTAAATACATTCATCTCTGCATATTCTATTTTTAAGTTACTCTGCAGATTAGAAAAAGAATTGTTAGCAAAATGAGTTTCATTGAGTTTCTTCTTTTAAGAACACATTTTGAATATAGTTTTGATCATATTATTCTTGATTGTACAACATGTTATGCTATTTTTTAAATTGTCAAGAGAAAAATAATTCAAGCATATTTACAACATTTAATTAGACGAAATTAAAATGCTTCCTAATATTGAATGTTATATTATTCTGAACTGACTCATTTAAAATAAACATTTAGGTATAGGGGGCATTTATATCACATGATATCACATTAGTATATCAAATAATTTTTATTTTAGTATATAATGATTTTTAGTAGCAAATTAAGAACTTAAAACTTTATTATTGTATCCTAGAAATAGATTATTTTATAAATAAAAATTAAACATTAAATGCACTTGTCATCAAGAGTATCATCATTATTATCTTTAAATATGATACTTTGAACTAACTATAACTAAAAATTCTAGCATTAACAATATGAAATAGTTTATGTATAATAGCCACCAACCATGTAAAAAATGTGTAAAATACTGTAAAGAATTATCAAAGTGATCTTTCCTTATTGGTATATTAAAATGGTTGTGT
Organism: Monocelis spectator; assembly: GCA_036784945.1. Lineage (NCBI taxonomy): Eukaryota > Metazoa > Platyhelminthes > Proseriata > Monocelididae > Monocelis > Monocelis spectator. The sequence goes on from JAYMFX010055894.1 coordinate 11,875, forward strand.
AATTTCAATAAAAATCTCATCCATCACTCTATCTGTACACCCCATCATGTAATTAAAATAAAAACTATTGTTTAACACCTTTCAATGGTTAACAAAAATATTTTCTCTATCTAAAATAATATTGTTTGGTTTAAAATTAAAGATTAGAGTAGGTATTATTTGTGGAATAGATTTTTATATTGATCATATTGATGAAAACCCTAAGTCTAATAGTAAGTTTATCAATTAAAACTGTTACATACAAAATACAAATTAACAACATGTCCATATAATACTAGAGATTTCATATAATTTATATTTATGTGCTATGTTTAATATACCTTGAGTGGCACATATGTTTTACATAACAAAAACCACATAATTTATGTGAGGTAACCCCCAATAATATAGGTACTACTACATTAATAGCATACCTATTGGATTTTTAAAGTTTAATACTAACAAATAATAATCATATAGAATTTTACATTTTGATTGATCAGAAATACATGCATAAAATTGAACATAAAAGAGATTACATCATTTAATAAGCTTAATAAGCTTTATTTTAGCATATAATTAAAATTACCTAGTTGTTTAATTTAAGACATGTCAATATTTTTTAAAACTTTAACCAACTGATGTCTCAACTATTTTAGCAAACTATAGATAAAATATTTAAAATGCAAACATGAACCATTACAACACAATTTACCATAATTTCTTATATAAAATTATTTTATAAAATCTATCATATTAGCAAAGCAAAATGTACCAAAAAAGCTTATACTAAGCTGATTAAAGAAACAGAAAACAAAAATACCTCTTTCCATTTTATATATCTGTATTTCGAAAGAATATTCAGATTAGCGCAACAATTAAACTAACGCCGATGATTACGTGGCTAAAATAACTGATTAATTTAAACAAAAAGTTCGCGAAGGTTAATGCAAAGTATTCATTAAGATTTTAGTGAACATGCATGCATATGGGTATCCAAAAACATGAAAGCCTTTTCTTATAAGATATAATATATTATGATAGACGGGTAAAAAATGATATTTTAATACAATAGACGCATTCAAAAAGCGATTATTTTATTTGATTGAATATTTCAAATGTTATTTTTAATTTTATGGACGAAATATGAAGGCTATAATATTACCATAGAACGATTATAAATTCTATTATATCAATGTAGAATCTTTTTGTATAATATATACATTTACATATAATGGTATTTTAATAACATACATGCTAAATTAAAAATGCTAGACTTCAAGGTTATAGTTAGTGTTTATCGTTTATGGATTCTTTTAAACTCTATTACATTAGGGAACTATGATTGAAATGATAAAAGAATAGAGAAAGAATTTTATCCTAGACAAAATATTTCAAAATTTACTATGGGTTATGGCGCTTTTTAACCATATAGTAAAATACGTCTATAGTGTATTTTACCACGTACCTACTCTATATTTCGAGGCGATGCGAACATATTATACATTTTACAAAACGATCATTTTTAAGACGTTTGAACAATATGTCAGAGCAAAAATGATTAAAAATATAAAAGATTAAATTAAAAGTTTTGTCACAAACAAAAAAATTGAAAATATTCTATGTTGGCAAGAAACTATGTAGCTTTAAACAATTTGAGGCGACGCGAACATATTATAAACGTTTTCTAATGTTCATTTTTTAGACGTTTGAACATTATGTCAGAGAAAAAATGATTAAAAATATAATAGATAAAATTAAAAGTTTTTGTCACAGACAAAAAAATTGAAAATATTCTATGTTGGCAAGATACTATGTAGCTTTAAACAATTTTGAGGCGATGCGTACATATTATAAACTTTTTCTAATGTTCATTTTTTAGACGTTTAAACATGTCGTGGAGCAAAATTGAATCGAAATTCGAAATCTACGACCAAAAATACTATAGGATTGCTTGATATGTGAAAGAAATTTGGGTATTATTTAGTTTATACCCTTTTTTTGAAACATTTCTTGTATTAAAAGGATCAGCAGAAATGCTGTACGAAATTGAGTCTTCATAATTTCAAAAATAAAAATCAGTAATTATTATCTAATAATGGGCAAACTATTGTTTGATCTAGGAAAGACTCAGGGAAGTATTTTTTGACATACATAGTTGATGTTAGGCCCGCTTCAAAAATTTGGAAGCCTAGCTCCCCAATGATCACCCCCTATCAAAAATTATATGTTTTTTGTAATATAATCAATTGAAGAAAATATAGCGTTTATTTGGGCTATTTGTATAAATATATATATATATAAAGTACTGCGAAGTCTCCTACAAAAAAATCGGAAAAAAATAACCTCATATTTATAGGTATGGAACTGCTTAAAAAAGCTATGAGGCGATATGCACAGCAAGACTTCTTATTATAATAATTAAATATTCATTTTTTCCATCTACGTATCCACATATCCACTTTTGACATATCCACATATCCACATATCC
>JAYMFX010056005.1:0-11370 GCA_036784945.1 Monocelis spectator
ATAGCCACTGGTCATCTGATGTAACTTCTCTTGTCTGTCTGATGAACTGACCGTGCATTATCTTTGTGCTCCAGTTGCTCCATTAAATATACAAATCAAAATATTGATTTTTTGTCTTGTGAATATTTATGATCATAAATATTCTGACATTGATGATGGCAGATATTTCTAGGTATGTGTATTTGTTTTCTAAAACTATTCATTTTTTTCATCACATGAGGGAATCTTGAAAATGTGCTGTGAATTTTCCATGTTTTAATTAGACCATGGGGTCACAACTATTTCTTTCTTAACTGAATTTGCGTGTTTCAGTTGTATCAGAGCTGTATCTTGCTCTTGCCTGCAGAGTGACAAATTGGATTCTCTGCTAGAGATGTCATTCCTCTCATACAAAGGTGCTCTGGAAAATGTCATTCAAAATAACACGAAGATATGACTTAACTTTTTTATTTATACTGCTGGCCTTAAACACTCTCGCTATTTCGTTTATTCACCTCTCTCGGGATTGCATAAAAAGTTGAGTTATTCAACTGCTAGGTATTGTGGCAGATGTTATAATTATAACTTATATAGATAGTAATTAGTTGTTAATGAAATGACCTTATGGGCTATAAAAACAATATTTTCCTCTAGTAGATTCCTTGCTGAATATAGTTGATCAGCTCTAAACACTCAACACAGAAATGCCAAGTACTAATCAATGATTATCGATCTAGAATGATTGATTGATTGATTGATTGATTTTTTTGAATTATTAGCTACACTTATTCCTATATAGATAGTTTAGTGACAATTCATTTAAATGCGATATTCAAATATTTAAACTAGAATGGTTCTGTTGTTATACCTAAGAAAGTATGATGCCGTTATTATTTTCGGTGATGACAGATTCAGAGACGACAATCCATAAGCTTGGTTCTTATTGATCCAATAAACTCAAGCGTGTATCCTCAATTGATAATTCTGAGTTGTGAATGGTTAAATCTCTCGTTGTAGCGTAGCTGCCACCAATCAGAGCGATGCACTTTAAGATGATCTATTTATAGCTATTTATTTGTTTACTGTGTTAAAATGCTTTTATATGTATATCTCTACTTATTGTGTTTTGTTTAAATATTTCTTTACTCTCTCTTTACTGTTCAGTTAGTTGTCTGTTCATGAAGTTGAAGTGTGTTATTTGATATGTTGGTGGGATATGCATTAGAGAGAGAGAGAGAGAGACATTGTTGGGTGAGAGAGGTTGGATTTGGGTTTATTTATTTATCTACCATATCTGATCTATCTACAGTTTGGGGCAACTATTTCCGAATGACTGGCTATCTTATTAGAGTATATATAAACAATCTTCCTGATATGTAAATGCCTTATTTTAGGGTAAAATTTTTAAACTATCTTATTTATGCAGTAGATTTCAGATTTTTGATCACAATTTAGTTCATATTTCATTATGAAACTGAAGATCAAATGTTTATTACCTTATAGTTTTGAATACAAGATTAATCTTTTCCCTCTCTTCTGTCTCCTTACTTCTTATTCTTACCCCTTCAATTCTCCTTCTTTTCTACATACTCCTTCTATCTCTTCCCTTCAATTCTCCTTACTACTTCTTCTATCTCCTCCCTTCTCTTCTTCTTCTTCCTTCTTTTCTCCTTCCTTCTCCTTCTTACCCCTCCACTTCTCCTTCTATCCCCCCTCCCTTCTTTTCTCGTTACTCCTTCTTCTATCTCCTCCCTTCTCTTCTTCTTCTTCCTTCTTTTCTCTTTCCTTCTCCTTCTGTCCCCCTCCCTTATCTTCTCTTTACTTCTCCTTACCCTTCCCATTTTCCTTCTGTCTCCTCCCTTCTCTTCTTCTTCCTTCTTTTCTCCTTACTCCTTCTTCTATCTATTCTCTTTACCTCTCCTTCTGTCTCCTCCCTTCCCTTCTTCTATCTCTTCCCTTCTACTCTCTTTATTTCTCCTGTCCCCTCTCTTCCCTTCTTCTATCTCTTCCCCTTCTTTTCTCCTTACTTCTCCACTTCTCCTTCTTTCGCATCCGTTTCGCTTTCTTTCCCCTCCCTTCTTTTTCTCCTTCTCCTTAATCTTATTTCTTTACCCTATCGACTTTTCCCTCAAGAAACAAAAGCCCGCTCCTTATTCCGGTATAATATCATTTCATTTATATTAATATTAACGGCTGGTCTCGTATTTATATAACGTCTCTAATGGTAACTTATCTTTATCAGGTATCTTATCTTCTGTGTGGGGCGAGCGAAAATCATTCAAAATATTCCATCTGTCTGTTCAGTTGAAAATGTTTCAAACTATGATTGAGAATCTGTTGATTTTCATGTTAACGTAACCTTTACCCTAAATTATCTATAAGCATAATTATATCATTGTGCGTCTATTCCAAAGCATATCCTTCGATGCGTGGCGTGTTGTGTTGATAATCTCTTTCTGGGAAGTTGTCATTTCTGAATTTGCAGCAGCTATGTCTATGCATGATGTAACACTTGTGACTCAATACCTATTCTCTATTGTCAATACACAAATCAATTCTCTCTCTCTCTCTCTTTCTCTCTCTCTCTCTCTTTCTCTTTCTCTCTCTTCCTCTCTCTCTCTCTCTTTCTCTCTCTCTCTCTCTCTCTCTTTCTCTTTCTCTCTCTTTCCCTCTCTCTCTCTCTTCTTTCTCTCCCTCTCTCTCTCTCTTCTTTCTCTCTCTCTCACACACACAGAAGACTATACTAAAGTTAATCTAAAGTAGTACCTATTAATTAAACAAATCGAATGCAAATTCATTTATTGAATAACAGCCTGATCCACAATCTCCTACAGCAATTCCTATTTCCTCATTCACGTTTGCATATTCTGTTGATGTTTGTTCTGACAGGATCCCACATATAGAAGACATTGAAACTGATTAGTGTTGGCAGCAGTATCTGTAAGTATCATCTTGAATAAGTCACTTCCTTGATCCAAAATGTTTCTGAGTAAACAAAACCAGGCAGTGGAAATGTACAATATCAAAACAATCCCTGCCCATTCTATAGCAGAGAATGTGACAGACCTCATTAAAAGGGGACTTTTCTATCGCTTTTTAAAGAATAAATTCTAAATCATTTCACATAATTTCTCTCACTATATATACTGTATTTTCTCTAAAATTCAAATTTCTGTCGAAATAATTTCTCAAATTATTATCCAAACCTATCTATTCAGGGACTCCACAAGGCAGTATTATCTCTCCTAGCTGTTATTGCAGTTTTCATTATTTTAAGTTTAATTTAGAATGCTGATTTTTAATATACTAAAGACCAAATCAGATTGCCGACACTACATATATTGGCTTCAAAGCGTTTTTTCAATATTATTACAATATTTTCCTTTAATATACAGCGCCGCTTTGTGCCTTAATAGTGAGAGAGAGTTTTGTATCGATTGTTCCTTACATTATCGTGCCTGGCTGTAACTATAGGTAACTCATTCAGTCTGATCCAAAAGCAATCATATTATTATTATAGTGTTGTGTTGTGTTGCCTGACTGAATTCTGCATGGGGTAAATCCTCCACTGATATTTACTCTATATTACACAACGATCCTCTCTTTCAATAATAAAGAATTTGCGGTGTTATTGATGTCGCTTCTCTAACCTGATACCTATAAGCAATTGAACTGTACTCTGTATCAGTTAATAAACAACTTATCGACAATATACAAGGACGGTTTTTATCGTTATATTGGATTATAAATTTCTTCCGCAAATTTGTGTTAAAAGAGAATAACTTTTCTTAACCTCTTATCTTATTCGTCTTGTAAATAAGTCAGTATTTCTGGGCAAGCACATATGATAGGAAACATTATCTTGCTGCCATAAGTGTGAGAGACAACAATCAAAGAAAAATATTATCACGATTGTTCAATATTATCAGTTTTCATAACACGAGTCGCGAATATGCGAATCTTTTAACTTAAATACAAAAATACAATATCCTCTCTTGCTATCTTGGATGAAAATTTTAGAATTCCAGTCTGAAGCGGCCCAACTCCCGGGCTAGCAGCCGCACTGGTAGTCTGGCTTATGCCACATCCCCCCTCTCTCAGGAAATTGACCTTAGAAAACAAATGGACGTCTACTGCGCTGTGAGTGTTATACATTGATGCTATTGGTGGTATGAAAATACTTTCTATTCCTCTCTCTTTTCCTTCTCTTTCTCTAACTCCCTTTTTTCCTTCTCTTTCTCTCTCCCTCTCTTTTCTTCTTTTCCTTCCCTTTCTCTCTCCCTCTTTTCTCTCTCTCCCTTTTTCCCTTTCTTTCTTTCTCTTTCTCTCTCCCTTTTCCTTCCCTTTCTCTCTCCCTTTTTCCCTTCCCTTTCTTTCTCTTTCTCTCTCTCCCTTTTCCTTCCCTGTCTCTCTCCCTCTTTTCTTTCTCTTTCTCTCTCTCCCTTTTCCTTCTCTTTCTCTCTCCCTCTTTTCTCTCTCTCTCTTATCTCTCCCTTTTCCCTTCCTCTTTCTCTCTCCCCCTCTTTTTCTTCCTTCTCTTTCTCTCTCTTTCCCTTTCTTCTTTCTCTTTCTCTCTCTCCCTCTTTTCTTCGTCTTTTTCTCTCCCTTTTATCCTTTTCTTACTTCTCTCTGTGATTTTAATTTTAATTTTTTGTTTGGTCTTATCTTTTATGTTTTGTAACGTTTTTCTATACCCCATTATCACCTGATTATTTATTTCCTATAAAACCTGATATACCCTAGGCTAGAGTATATTGATTTAGAGAAATTGTTATTCAATATTTTGACAGCATTATATTAGCCATTATCGAATCCCATTCACCTAATCGAATTTTCCCGCCCCCATTGCAATGAAATATCATGTCAGTGAGTGTGTGATAGCTATACTCGAGGACTTAATTGGATTTGGGATATTGCGACTGATTTCTCGACACTAATCGATCATTTTTTATCCCATTGACATTCGAGACCAGATCAGTCTTCCACATCAGCACTTTTATTATTTATATACAACGACTTTGTATAAACGCGATAGAACAAAGGAATTTAAAAATGGATCTAAAATATCCATTTCTTTATACAATAAAGAACCAAATATATAATGTCTATGTCCAAATACATATATAATATATTATGTCTATTTTGTACATCATTTCATTATGGGGGAGATATTTGGAATAACATCTCCCCGCATAGAAATCAGGAATTCTTTAAATACTATTTGATAATCTTCGCTGTCAGCAGAGATGCCCAGAACGCCATCCCAAAGGAATTCATGTAGGTATAGGTATCTATTTAGCTGATAGCGGTTCTTCATTTGAGAATAACTTCTCCCAACTCAGGTGACGTCAGCTAATGCCAACTCATATATGAGGGAAAATTCTCGTCTACTCGAGTAGAGAGAAAGATTCCACAATATGAGTCACTCGCTATAATGATTTAGGGCTTCGTATTGAACCTGTTATCACTGAATATCTCCCTCTCTCAGCAGAATATAGGGGGGTGTAGTTTATTACTCGTGATGTTATCGAATTAGGACTCGGTAGTTCTCTTTATACCTATACAGACGATTTATTGAAATTACGCAATTATTGAATCATTAAGTCAAGTACATATATACTCGGTCATCATTTTTAAGATAAACTTCTTCTATAGTTAATGCCAACCCAATTTCTAGTCGAGCTCCATTATCAAATTAAGTGAGTCATGCAAAATATATAGTGGAGAGTTTCACCTTGTAAAGAAGGAGAATTTCTGTGAGAAGAATTTTAAAAGGTTTTTTTTTTTTTTTAAAGGAGCTTGATATTTGTCGACAACGTATCAGTGAATTGGAACAACAGAAGGTCGCACTCATCAACAATATCATCTCTGACCAGCAGAACAACACCTTCTATCTCAGTACAGATATCTAAGCGTATTCATAACTTATAGTCAGTAGATTAATAAGGGAACTTTACTAATTGATCCCCGCCGTTTACAGATCAGTTTGGAAAATGCTATTTTTGAGCGTGTTGCGTTTGTCGTGACCATATTTGAACTTAGGATGTCGATAGCATCTGTATCCGTTTTTACTTTATATTAAAATTGCTTTAACCTTTAAAACCTACAATTGCTTCATAAAAATTATCCGCCGCCGTTTACCGAACTCTGGCTGACCTCTTGGCTGATTTTTGTCAAGTTCCCTTAGAATCCACATTTATCAAATCGTATTATTATATTTCATGGAATAATTTGTTGGTTTTTTATTACTGAGAGATCATTAATTGTTTAAAGCTGTATAATAATTTAAATTCAGAAATAGAAAATTCAAAAATTTCGCATAGCCTTTCTTTCTTCTATATTAGTAAGAAGATAATCAAGTTTATTTTGACAATCTTTATATACTGTCTGACTATCATAATTTCGTCTGTGAAAGAAATGAGAAGGAAAAATTGCCGGCTCCTGATGAATTTCAGTCTGGTTGTTGGTTAAGGGTTGTTTAATCTGGATTTAATCCTTGAAATTGACTGATTGAGAAGTTTATTCTACAACCTGACGCAGTTGATAATAGATTATCTCTTCATTGATGCTAAATTGATTTAATCTACCGGACACACGCATAGTTTATCTCAATGGCATTTGGCGGCAAAGATAATGGGATAGTGGATGGATTTGTGCAATGAAGAAATTAGGTAGGTATAGTTTGATACACTCAAATCAACAAATTCTTGTTTGCAGATCTTTGATTGTGCCTTAGCTATTTAAATTAAGTACATTTTCATAATTTCCTAATATGTTGTAACCAAAACATCAAAGATTAATCCAAAGATATTAAATTAATCTAATATCTTTGGATTTATCTTCTCAGTTTAATCCTTCCCCTGAGCAAAATATTTCAATAAATTGTTCTTAATTGTTCTGGAGGGATCTTCCTTTTCTTAAGAAACTGTTTTTGCATGACAATTTCTTATAGGCATTTCAATTATTTACAAGTAGAGTTAAAGATTCTGATTTTTTTTATCTGACATCCTAAGTATTATTTTTCGACGGGATTAATTTAAATTACAGTTCAATACAATGTTTAAATTAATCAAAACGAGAAATTTCATGACCAATTGATATCTCAGCTAATTCTTGTTGTTATTCTTCACTTCTCATCGTGTACATATCAATCATAACATTAAAAGATGTAATTATTTAATCATTTTGTGGATCGCATATAGCTATAATGGCACAATTACTATAGGTAATACCTATATGACAATAGCTGCTTTCGGTTTTCTTTAGGAACGATTCTTTTCAGTAATTTATCCTAATTTGAATTTGAATAAATAGACACTATTTTACAATTTAAAGTTTATGCTTCTTAAAGTTTTCGATTGAGGCATCCATTTTTATTATAACATTTTTGTAATGATACAGCTTTATACCTATATAATATTGTCATCATTTTTGGAAATATACATCCTAAATATAAAATAAATCGCGTTCATTTTTGTAATTATAAGTTATACAAATGTATATAACCTATGCCTAGATTATATTGAGTTTATCAAAATCATGCATAACCGTTTGAAAACTAAAATATCAGTAAATTTTATTTCCATGTTTAGAGTGAGAATAAACTGAATAAATCAACAATCTGTTTTTCCGAGTCTCACGCGAAACTTATATGTAGGTACTAATTAATTAAAGTAACTGTTTTAAACAATTATAAAAACGCTATTTGTATCCATATTCGTTTGAAATGCTAACTGATAAAAGAAAATTAAACTAAATGATGCATATAAGATGAATATACCTATTGGATATTCGGTTTTTTAAAACATGTGTGACTTATTTTTGGATTGAAAACGTTCATTGAGATCTCTATAAATTTAAGCATAAAGCTTATAACTAATAATACCTCCCTTTTTACTAATAATTGCATCACGTTTTATGTTCTTGTTTGATTTAAAACAAGAACATAAAATTAATAGTACGCGTTAGACTATGCGTTAGACTGACTGGCTAAATATTTTTAAAATATCACTTTAAAAACTTATTTATTCTTTTAAGCGATCGAGTTCAGTTCATTTAACTCACTACTAATTAATAGTTTTCAGTTCATCTTTAACTGATGAGGAAGCAATAGCTCCGAAAACGATATCGAATAATAAAATAATTTTGAATCAGAGAAAAAAATATTTAATAAATTTCTACTTGATAGATAAAATCCTGCAAAAATTATGATTGTTGAATTTTATTATTTATTATTATCTTTCAGCATACAAACTTTTGGATATTCATCAAGACATAATATAATTTGAGAGTGTTTAAATTTCTATCACAATTATATATCGCACTACTAATTTAAATTGTTATTTACACCGGGAGCTTTGAAAACGTTTATTTACGGAATTATTTCCATTATGTCCTATTGTTGATCTCCTTCCTGCAACATAACTTAGGAATGTTTTGGAAAATATTTTATTCTGTAATAATTCTAGCTAGCCTCATGCTTACTATATCAGGCAAGTATACATTGAAGTACATTTTAGGGACAATCTTTAATCAATTTTTAAAAATGAGATATAATGAAATTATGAGTTTTAATGCAGCTAACAGATCTGTGTTAACTTAAATGTTAACATAAATAATAGAAGATATTAACATAAATATCTTAATTTTTATAATAATAATATCTTTCTTATGCATTTATACCAAAATTTAAAAAAAGCTAACTACAGTAAATGGCTATCAGATAGTGTAATCTCTATACAGTTATATACAATATTTCATTTCTGAGAGTACTTCTCTGGGATTCAAACTCTTGACTGGATTGGTGGTCAAACATTCTAACCATTCAGCCAGCACTTCGGGAATTAAATATTGTGTAGTGCTGTTTAAAGATAAAAATTATCTTAAAATATATTAAGAAAGACAGTGGCTCATTCAATTTCAACTATCAGATAATTATCTGTATTGACATTTTGATAGAATTGAGAACAGCCTACTTAGTTTCCATTCTACTTTAATTTTATCCATTCTATTCCATTATTCATTAATTTTTAAATATGTCATCTTATCTGAATGCACTTACTTACACCTATAAATTTCTAATATTATGATTATAATCCTATAAATAAATAAATTTATGATCCAAATATCTATAAATATTTATGTATAATGGAAATATTCAATCAGTTTACTACATGTAGCAATTTAAAATCTTTATAATATTAAATTTTTTCACTGTGAAGTTATTTTAGCATCAATTGAATTCCTTAAATTTATGGTGCAATTACTTATCTATTGGCACAAAATATTTTAAAATATGAGTACTACAATTATTAAATAAGACATTTAAATTGCTTTGAAAAACTGCTTAAAACAAAGTATTTCAATAAGAATCAAAATAGGATTATCCCTCCAAAATGATCAATAACTTTATTATATTAAGTATTTCTTTATCTAAAATAAATGATTTCATGATTCAAAAATTCAGGTCTTGCATCTCCTTTGAATCAACTGAGGTATTATGAAATAATTGATTATGTACCACAGTCTAGAAGCAAGCGGGATGTCCTAGGCATAAAAACAATAAGAATAAAGACTACTAAAAGGTAATTCGCTCATATCTGTTGTTAATCATTTCAATTTGTATTTGATTAGTAAATTATGATGCTTATTTTTTAGAGAATATACGCTTCATATGAAACAAGTTGATGGTATATTGACCAACGATTTTCACTTGAGTGTAGTTGATTCTAAAGGAAACACACAAAAATACTACAATGTTAGAGAACCACAGCCTTATGAAGGGATTGTTGCAGGTTTGTAACTCCAAATAATTTAAACTCCCAAAAATATAGTGTATACTTACTGTATTTTTATTGGTAATTTTTATTATTTTGTTTTATGGAATTTCGATCATCAGGCGAACCTAATTCTTTTGTAACCGCTTATTTGGACGAGTCTGATTCTCTGACCGCGATAATTGATACAAAGAATGACACCATCATGATAGAGGTAGGTCTGTGATTGCTGAGCCTTGCTTGAACAATATAATCATTCCAGTCTTTTATATTCCAGAAATTGTCTCGCTATAATGAAGAGGAGCCAATATCCAGTAACAAAATGATCGTTTACAAACAATCTGATTTTAAAGCACAATCATTTAAAAAGTAATCCACGGATTTTTCTGTTATTTCGTATTTTAATTTAATTCATTATTGTATTTTGATTAATCTTTTAGTCAATCAATATGTGGTAACAAAGAGAAGTTTAAAACAAATCATAGTTCTGAACAAAAGGATTTTACAAAATGTAAGATTTTGAATTTTAATAGAGTCAATCAGAAGATTAATAGATTAAGTACTCTATGTTAGTGATTGCCATTTTTTAACACCCTATGTTAAAGAGTTGTTTATTCTTCACCGTGTTGTAACGATTATCTTATAATCTGCGCGTCATGATGTATCAAGAGATGCATTTATTTATTTTCAGATATTACGTAATACGTAATTGGTCTTTTCATGACTTTATAATGCCGATATCGATTTAATCCGCTCTATATCACATCCGGTAAGATGTGATGTTAGCATATCCGTATTTGTTATATCCCTGCTAAACTCATTGAGATTTGGTAGAGTGAGATGATCTCAGAGAAGACAGGAGTTGCTCTGGAATTACTAGAATAACATTCATAGATAAAAAAAGTGATTCATTTTTATTTCCAGCTACTTCTGTTAGGATAAAAAGAGGTATCCCTCACCTGCAAAATACGTGTGAACTGTTGCTTGTGGCTGATTACAGATTTCATAACAAGTATGGTCGCGGAAACCGCTTACTAACGAGTAATTATTTGGTACGGCTACAATGAATAATAATTTTACAAATTCTTATTAATTTAGACTGACTAGTTTTAGAAAAAAAGGCATTAAAATAAGATGATACACTAAATTTGAAAAGCAACCCAATCAAATTCTTAGATGTTGACCTCCGTAGAAGAGAAACTTCAGTTTAATTGAATGAATTGGCCTGTGATAAATCAATTACTTGATAAGGCTAACCAATACTATGCTCTAGTATTGTAATATACGTTAGATAAGACTAATATACTATTTTTATTGATTTTAGATCGAGCTGATTAGTAGAATTAATAGAATTTATCGACAAACAAATTTTCGTACCCAAGAAGGTGCAACACTGAGTAATTTTGGGTTCTCTATAAAGCATGTGAGTATGAGAGCTCTATCTCTCTGAGTGATCAATACTGAGTGATTTTGGGTTCTCTATAAAGCATGGAGAGTATGAGAGCTCTATCTCTCTGAGTGATCAATACTGAGTGATTTTGGGTTCTCAATAAAGCATGGAGAGTATGAGAGCTCTATCTCTCTGAGTGATACAAATCTTGGCAATATTACAATT
>JAYMFX010056116.1:1404-12713 GCA_036784945.1 Monocelis spectator
CTCTCTCTCTTATTAGCATAATTGACTTTGATGGGTACTGACAAATGTTCATATGAGCTAAAGTTCTGCTCATGTTTAAATAATTGATATCCATGAACTTGACTATCCATTTCTATAGGAGGAGCTTCTTCGGGTGATAATAATCCTTCACCACAAATAAATTCAAACAGATGGCCGAAAACCCAGCGAGCCATACCAGATGAGTATAACTATGAGGATGGTGATCCAGAATACAGGGCCTGCTACCAGGGGGATAATATTCCATCCAAGGCATTTAAAACTCTCGAGAGGATTATCCAAAATTCGCCATCAAGTAAGGCACATTTTGTACTTTTGAATTCGCTGGATATCTCCAGATTTATTGAAGAGAAAGGAAAGTATTAGAGCCAAGAATCAAAACAACAATCTGATGATTTGGTTGAACTAAGATAATTACGAGTGTTTAAGGCTTAGCTGACGCTCAAACAAAAGTTGTATAATTACGAGTGTTTATTGTAGAGATTAATATTCCTCATTAATTCAGGTTTGGTAAATTCGCATCAGTTACCTCCTGTTCAGCACATGAGTTCATATTCGGTGACCAATACTCACAACACCAATACACCCAATCGAGTCGCAGTCAGAAGGATAGGATCACTTGCTCGAGGTAAGAGAGAGCACATTCTTTAATACAACATCATATATAGGCGCTATCGGAAAGTTTTGGGTCAGATCAACATTTACATCTATCGTCATGAAAATCCAAATGAAAATCTATGGTCACATATTGTAATTTAATACGCGTCTGATATGGAGCCCTTTCCCTAAAAAATCCACATTAGGATTTTCACGGTCTTACCCTGGAAGCCACTTTCATAGGCAAGCCTTAGGACTCGCGCACACCGGCGGGCTTCACTGGCCGTCGGGATGTCCAGGCGGAGAACGCCGCTTCGGACACCGCTGTGACAAGCGGGGATGATTCCCTCCACCAAACTGTCAATGCTTGCTTCTGACTGAGGTAAGCGTCTCGAGTGACGGAAAGGGCTCCATCAGACCAAGCTTTCGCAATATTTAGAACGAGGTTGACTAGCTTTGGCCCCGACGACTAGTATGGCCGGATCCTCCACATCCCCGCTCGATCCACAAGGCGCCCACCAAGTCCGAGTCTATATCCTTTCCTGCCACGCCGGGGAGGGTAATCTCATTTCTCAGGCGAATCTGGATCGAAAGGAAGAGTTCCCGCGACCTACTCTCCTTTACGACACCAAACCGTGGTATCACCAAATGTTCACTCAGTGAGACGGCCAGTACACTGGAATCAAGCGCTGCTATGCGTCTCTCCAAACAAAACCGGATTGGGGACACTATCACATGCTCCTATCGGAGCTGTCTCCCAACCGGGTGGAGCAGGAAGACGATCAAACGGCAGGGCACCTGTCACATGTCTCAAAGCGTGTATTTAACAGTAACCGGGGCTATACTCGCCCAAAGACGTGCTCTGTCATTTCCTCACCCTTGCTCCCGAAGGGGTGCACTGTCCGACTGGTTGGATTGCTGTCACATGTCGATGGTATGCTAACCACTAGGGTTCAGTCTATTTCAGCAGCAATCCTTGATAGCAGTTGTCGTCTCTGTCACATACT
Organism: Monocelis spectator; assembly: GCA_036784945.1. NCBI lineage: Eukaryota > Metazoa > Platyhelminthes > Proseriata > Monocelididae > Monocelis > Monocelis spectator. The sequence continues at coordinate 3,027 of JAYMFX010056116.1, forward strand.
CAACCCGCGACGAGAAGAAGCAATGCTTCCTGTCAAATGCCGGGTTTGAGTTCTATGGTTCTATTATAAGAACCATAGATACTGTGTAACAAACTTTACTATATTGAAAACATATAAAATCTTAAAAATCGGACAAAATTTTCCGATAGCGCCTATATATAGGTCTTTATGCATAATATTCATGAATTTAATAATTGTTGGATTGCAGATAATGCCAGAAGCTCTCCTTATGAAAACAAAGGGCATTCTGTGAGCTTTGATACGAGCCAATTTGGAGAACATACTGAGCACTATACTGACTTTTAGGCGTCAATGGTTCGAGATGTTGTTTCACTATAGATCTAAAGGAGATACTTTATCAAACTAACCATTGTATCAGTATACTATTTGTGTTCCGTGTTTAAATCAAATAGTACATATATATATATATATGATTTCATTCTTATATTTCTAGAAACTATTCATTTTATGCCTTTTAAATGAATCTCTGATCACAAATCTCTTTTTTAAAATTTACAGATACGGTAAATTATAAATAGTATACCTACATATAATTAATCATAATATCTTTTAATGTATTAAAAAGGCAATTGTAAATTGATAATTATAAAACAGTGGTTATTATCAATGATATACCTATTTATAAAATAAAACATCATTTACTGAAAACGATTGAGTACTTTTCACAAACTTAGTTTATTAGATATTGAGATAGGTAAGGTGAGTAAGGTGTAAGGTGAAACCTACAGATTTTCCTTTTCACATCATGAAGGAAATATTATTTTCGAAATTTGAGCCAAAAAGTTTACAGAAAAACAAAACAAAATATGAAAGTAGATTCTTCACTTCACAGCATGAAATGATAAAATATGAGAGAATAGCTTAGAGAAACGTATGCATTTGGAAAGTGGAAACGATGTTCAACAGCCTAGAGCATGCATAGAGTCTACAACATCGAGCTTGTTTCTATTGCTTCATAGTCTGTTTGCTTTTCTGGTAGCCATTGTGAGCGCCAGATGCGATTCCTCTTGACAAATTCTTCACTAACTTCCAATGTTTCCATAGTAGGCACTCCCTTAGTTTCTGGCAGTGAGAAGCAAGAGATCGCGGCAAGAAAGGCGACTATTCCGTATATCAGGAAAGGCAACGGCCTCCAATATAGGTCAAGATATATCACTTGAGGTGATAGCATGCCTCCTATTCTACCCCACATGGACGCACTACCAACCGCAGTGTTGCGTACTTCAGTCGGGTACACCTATAACGGTATATTCACAAAATAACAACTTATAGGATGATTTAATTGTGATGACATAAAAAGAGCTCCATCCCAATCAAGAGCTTCATCTAAAACTCAACATACAGAAATCAAAAGAGATCATTTTCAACAAAATGAACTTCCTTGTCCATATGCTTTTCAGAAACTCCCATAGTTATGTCTAATTAAAAAACAAATATGATATCTCTCTCTCTACATATGGGATATCAATTTAACGTCGAATTTAGTTTTGAAAGCACTATCAATTTTGTCATGTTTTACTATTGATAAATTAATGAAATATTGATTGATCACACTGTACCTCTGGTCCATATAGCCAAATCACAAAGAAAGCTATTGTTGTGAAGAAGTTAGCGATTATCGCTACCCAGACAGCATGATGACCATAGGTTTCATGCTTGTACAAAGGTATCAATACGAATGATAGCACACCGGCCAACCCAAAGGCAACCATTATCAGTGGTACGCGTCCCAATCTCTTGCCCATAAGGAATATTACACAAAATTTTGCTGGCGCAATCGCCGTGAAGATTAGAAAGTTTCTGAAAACATTCGGATCAATTCGACCGATGGAAAATGTAAAACTATATTCAACTAGAGTGGCGGCAATGAACAAGAACCAAAATATTATCGAAATTCTCAACATATTCGATAGTCGGAGGAAGCCCATTTGGGTTTTAAAATCAGATGCAAATGAACGTGGCTGTGAAACGGTAGTTCTTTTATTAGAAATAAACTTCTGAAATTCATCCTCGGTTAAGCTCTGCTTTTTATTCAGTCTGGCCATAGTTTTCGCTAATTTGAAAGCATCTTGGTCCCTTCCTCTCAAAACCAACCACCTGAGCGGTTCTGGCAATACAAAATAAGTGAAAAGGAATGGTATGGAGTAGAGAGCAACAATCACCTGTAGATACGTGTGATTTCTTTGGAAATATGCGCTCAATGTGAGCAGCAGATAACCCACATACCAGCAGAAAGACGCAACCATAAGGAAGTAAAGACGACAGGACGCAATCGTAACCTCTACACAACTGGTATTTGCAATTGTTAAAACACCTCCAATACCTAAATTATCCAATATTTGCACTGTAAAAAATCTGTAAATTTACGGATCATAAGTCCGTGAAATATATTTACCAAGCTATATTATATAGGTAAATTTAGCGAATTATTATTTGTAATATATTAGTTATCCCCAGCGACTGCGACCTTCTAAGATCACAGCGCATGAGGGAACACCTGAATACAAAAATCAAGAACAAATAATTATGCTGTAAGTTTCAAACTGTAGGAATCTTTAAGGAATCTATAGCTGACAGACTTTACTCAAACTTGAGATATATAATCAACTCTTGCTATCAATAGGTAATAATAACTCTTTTTCTGTATAAAACTTACCGACTCCAACCAGCAGTCTCCCAAAGCAGTACAGGATATAATTCGGAGCGAATGGAGTCAACAGCCCCACAGTCAGGCAATACAAGGCTAGCAATGACATCATCTTAGAGCGACCAAATTTGTCAGAAAGAGCTCCATTGACAAAGCTGCCAATGAGGAACCCAATCATTAGACAGGTGGTAGCCATTGGAACTAACTTTTCCGCCTGACAAACTAAACTATATTTACTCTGTACTGTGGTCACCATGACACTTTCCTCAAATTCCATTCCCCTTACTGCAGTTGTACAGCATTCTGTTTCATTCGCAGTGATGGAAGAAATATTCAGTTCGTCGTTCAAACAAGAAAAATTTCTTTCATATGACACAAAGATGTTCAGCGCAACTTGACTGGAGCAAATGATTTTTGTGAGTGCCATCCAGGACACATAAAGAATTTGAAACAGTCCCCTATGTCCAACTATTTTTATTAGAGCATCGCAAGACATTTTTCAGACTTTAATTTGTTGAATTTATGTTCTATTATAAACGTTGTTGATATGGTTGAGGAGGTAATTAGACTATAAGAAAGTTTATTGTATAGTATTATAGTGAATCATCTGATAGATTAACTGATGCATAACAATTATAGTTCATTTGAATGGGTCTTTTACATCAATACAATTGTAGGTATAAGATGAGAAGCTTTCTTTACGTTACTATATTATACTATACAATATAGTAATACATTTAACTTACTGACACAATTCTATAAGAATTGATAGTAACACCAGAGAAATGAAAAAATCAAAAGAATGCATGAAAATATTAAAGAATTGTGCCAAATGATCAAAGACACTAAAATGGATTTCATGACCCACCAAGAAAAGTCAATTAGAAATTCTTACCAGCCAAATCAACAAAGATATTCACAGATGGTATACCCGGAAAGCTTGGAAAGACCTCTATCACAAATAGAGAGGAAACCAAATATGGCAATATTTGAACAAACAATAGACCGAAAGTCAGACTTGTATAAACGTAACGTTTAATGCATCCGATATAGATATTATTCTTATTATCGTAACTCTACGGTTATCTAAGTGACACCTCATTTTCATTTTACAATTATTGTTGCCCATATAAGTTTCAAAACTTAATATTTTTAATAGAAAACAAATTATAATTTTCAATAACTTTTATTTGTAATGAAATTATTGACTTAAATATGAAATAACAAGTAAAATAAACAAAAAAGACTTAATCATTTTGCCATTTATCAACCAAACAAGTCAAAAAGTTTCCTTACGCAAGACTAAAAAAGGAAGGAATATTACTTATCAGTAGTAACCACAAAATAAAAATATTCAGACTATAAAATCAACTGAAGAATAATAATGACAAACTTTACATAGAAAACATGCAAATAGTGAATTATAGATTAGAGCATGTTGATGTACAAGCTTGAAAGATCACAAAGTGGAATATTACAAGGAAAATGGTTTGAAAGCGCTATTAACCCATCATCTTTTATTAGAGGGAATTTGACCCTTATTATGGAAATAGGTCAAAGTCTGTTGCACGCAAGAGGATAAAATATTATATCTTGGGTCTGTAGACTCTAGAAGATTCTCTCGATTATCATCATTAATAATGGGTGACTGAGAAATGTTCAGCACGAAGTGTTGAGCGAGAGACAGACCACTGAGGGCATAGCAAGTGTGATAGGGGTCGGGATGTTTACCGGGCTTGTCAATCATCCCACCATTCGGTAACTTCTGGCAGCACACCAGCAAATATTCCTTCAGCGCGCCGGAGTGGAACATCCACTGGGGGTCACAGGAGAGGGCGGGGTCCCGATTCTCCAATAAATTCGTCTGAATCAATGGGAAGAGACCACCCACCCAAAACGAGTAGCAACTATCCACTAGTTTGTTTGTCCGACCCTGTGGTAATGATAATAATAACATAGAAAATCAATAAATCACCTTCAGTCTGGGTAAGAATATTATTTCAAATATTAAACATCAAATTTACCTGAAATCCACCCTCGAGTGACATTTGACGCATTGCAGCCCAGTATAATAGCCTCTGTATATTGATTAAGTGAGTCTTGCCAAGCAAAACAAGAGCAGAAAAAGCGCAAAAGGAGTAACCACCATGTGCTTCCAAGCCAGGAGAGCCACCAAAGCCTCCTTCATAAGTCTAAAAAATAACATTTAAAATACTTACAATTAATATATTTTCTATAAAAACTAAAATAAGAAAAGTTTTAGAAGTTGAATGAAATATAAATTAAATTTATAAGAAGACAAGACAAATCACTAACTTGACAAGATGCAATCCACTCAGCAGTGCCTTTAAAGAGTTCATCAGTTTCTAAATTGACTAGCATGGCTACAGATACAGCGCAATAGCAGCCTCTAACATCTACTTCCCCACCCTGATGCATTAAAAAAGCTCCTTTTGGTGTTTTTAATTTCTTGAGACATTTGTATAGATTCTCACGATCAATAGTGTCATAAGCCTCTTTATCATTAAGCAGGCAGAGACAATTGACAGCACCATAAGTTGTGGCAAGGTGAGCAAACTGATAAGGACCTCCACTAAATCCTCCAGTAGATGGCTGGAAAGTAATTTAAAATCAAAATTAGAAAGCTTACTAAATCACTTGAACTTTGTTATTCAAATAAGAACTCATTTTTTAGAATAAATTTCATATTGCAGTTTTAATTCCAAATAACTCATAAAAATACTAACCTGGCATGATTTTATAAGCTTAATCAAGCTTCTCCTGTGTTCATCTTTTATTTGGCCATGTAAAAGCCTGAGGGCATGAGTAATCCAATAGGCCAACCATGACTGACTTGCATCCAAGCATTCAAAAGAGGTTGGTAAACTTATCAGTCGATTTATAAGATAACTAACATGCTGGTCTTTTTGTAGAAGGAGAGACTGAATACCATCAACACCTAATCTTTCATCATAAGCCTTGCATATGATTCTTTCAATTTCTGCTTGGTCAACAGATGTAACAGTATCAGACTCACTTGTTTTAGGTGTTTTCCGTAAATTAAGTAAAAATAAATGATTGGCCATTTAGTGGCAGCATAAAAAATTCTAAAAAATAAAATTTTAGGTATAGTTTTCAAAGCATTAATAATGATTATTAAATATTCAACAATATAAATAAAATAATTGGATTTGGACAGCATATCATAACAAAAATATGGATTCCTTTTATTTAATTGGTTTGGTAGTTTGTATATTATGTGATGTTAATTTCTATAAGTTTATAGAAAATCTGACTGGTTGATATATCAACCAGTATATTTATTAACTTATAAGTTAACATCTAGTCTAAGACATATTGACCTCAGTATATGTCTTGTCATTTTCATTACAGATTTATTTGGTGTTGCTTGACATTTAGTATACCAATAGCAATTATTTTGCATTAAGTCATTATTAAGGCTACATAATAAATACCTTAGTCATAAGGATACAAACATGCGTTATTCATGTAAAAGCGTTTTAGTATTATTTTCACATTAAAGTCCAATGCTATAGAATGATTGAAGTTAATTCAAATATGTTTCTCATAATTTTAATTTAATTTAAAATCATAGAGGAAATCATAACAGAAGTCATGACTTTAGTATAAAGAGGTATACATACATAAGTTAGTAATTTAAAGATCGAAAAAAATATTTTAAAAAACCCAATTCATTAGCAATAATTAAACAAATTATGTAACAAGATGGAATATGCAATACCTTTTCAATCCATTATAAGACTGGATATTATGTGAATCTTTTTGAGATATTCTAATTCACTTTATCTTATTTATAAGCTGAGAATTCAAAATTTAACACAAAATAATGCTGTGATATTTTTGAAAATTTGCATTAAAAGGAAGTTTAAAATAGCTTTTAAATGAGATCTATATGAAAGCTTTAATAAATTTAAAATACCGCAGAATTATTTATGTCTGCAGTATTTGCTGTCGGTAAAGATAAAAAAGGCGATTTGTCTGAAGCAAATCCTGAAACGATTCAACGAGTAAATTTACGTCTACATTTTGTAGTATAACCAATATGCATATGTGAATCATTTGAATCAATAATAAATATTGTAAATTGAATATGTAAATTGTAATTCCTCTTTCTCTGAATTTAAAGACAATGATTTTTATAATCTTTCAACCCAAATTTTGCATAAAAGCATTATTCTACTGTATATAAGCAACCATTTCCTTACAAGACAATTGACAAATCAACAATCACTTAGTTTATGTCTAATTGATAAATTGAGACACTTAAAAAAGGCACTGCATTGGATGAATTAAATGATTTCATGTCCTCAAGATACATTTATATTGATCATAATTATTCTGCATGGAACATTTAAAAGAGTCTATTCATCTTGTTAAGCTACACTTAGTTAAACTCTTCTCTTTATTCTTTCTCACGCACCAGAGATGTATAAGAAATTATAAAAGACATTAGTAACCCAGTATTTAGCTCCCCACACTATAGTACATACAAGAAATACTGTCATACTACTAGAACTCAGGGTTCAGGTCACATAATCATCAAGCCCCAAACTAGCTGTTGAGCAGGATTGCCCTGAGGCTGAGGGAAAAGTAAAGGACTTATTAGTCTTGTGACCCTTCATCCACCTGGTTTTTACCAGAAGGATCATATGTACATACACATTTATACATATGTATTCAACATGAATAGAATTCACAGAATAGTGAAAAAGGCATTTGCTAAATTAAGCTTATTCATATTTAAATTATTATTTGAATTAGCATGAACTTGTACCTTTATTGATGACCTTTATAATTGTGCCATTGATTACTTATTTTACAAATTTTACCCAAGTTGCTCCATCTGTTAGTTTATGGGAATTAAATACTAGTTGCAATTTGTATGAGAAAATAAGAATCCACTTGAATTATAGTTCAGTATTCTTAAGGATAAAAGTTAGTGTCTTAGTTATATTGTTGAAATTTCTTGCAAATTTTAAAAATCTATATTTAGACTCAAATCTCATTGTCTAAAAGACTTTTTGTGGGTTCAAATTTTAGAATGATATCAGGATAATGTGTCATATAATGTATAACTGACTTCTAAGTAACCTCTGGAAAAGGCTCACATCTCATATTTCAATAAATTGTTTTGAAGAGGAAAGCTCTTGCTATAGATAGTGAATTCTATTTTGCAAATTTTTGAACCCCTAGTCATCCGACTATACATAATGAGAGTAATCAGCTGTGAATTTGTTTAAGTATAGTGAACTTTAGAGATTAAAAGTTAAATATTATAAGATAATTAGTTCAGTTCAGACAATGTTGCATAATATTTAATCAATAGATAGAGTAGAGTAATTCTTCATGTTCAGCTTTGCTCTTGAGATTAACAAAATCTGCACAAGTCCTGATTGTTTGTATTATTATTGGACCTGAAATGGCAATAAAATATTTGTGTTCGATTTGAAAATGGTATATTGTTTTAGATGCTCGATGAAAATGACTCATTGATTCAAGTGGTTGCTGAATTATACCAAGCCGGACGAGCCAATGATGCAGTCATTATGCAAGGCATATTGCACAGAAATTTAAGCTATTTAGCTTACTTGGCTGACAATGAAGGTCCCAATGAGAATCTAAGTATGCACCATATGTTGTAAATCTATTGAATTTGCTTTAAATGAGAATGCCAAGTCAATAATTATCAATTAACAATTTGTCATTTAGAAAGTGATAATAGCAAAGTGTCCACAGAGACTCCTCCATCTATGGTAAAGACAAATTCTGATGCTAATGATGCCATGATGGAGGAATACAACACGGTGAAAATGGAATGACTTCGTTAAACTTTTTTTTATTTCCTGTAAATATTGTAAATTGTGTGTAAATAGAGTTTTTTGAATTATTGTTCCTTCTGTAATTGTTCAATGAATTCAATACTTTCTCTGTTTGAAGGCATTTTATCTTCGTATCATAAGTGTCTTTATTAAGATACTTAGCTAGTAAATTTACTTCAATTCCCGCTATTTAAATTAGTTATTATGTATTGTAAAAACATGGTATGCTGAAGTCGACATACTTTTAATAATTAATATTTAAAAAGGAAAATAATGTCCCGAAACAAAAAATCAGCCACTAAGGTTATTATCAAAACGTGTAAGACCATACTGCAATGTCCTGAATCTGGAACATGATGGAAATTGTCTTTAAAGTAGTCATTCATTAAATGAAGAAGAAAACCGGTTCCACCACCAATATCATACTTCTGAATTTAAGCGCTCGGTTTTTATATATCGAATAATGAGTGACAGCATCATGGTATAATTCGTGTTATTTCTTGTGTATATTAGCCTGAGTGATATTTATGAGTGTTTCCTGCCTTCTGAGTGATGAAGAATTGGAGGTGCACAGGCAAGCATCTTGGGCATTCTTCAATGATAAATTAGGGACACCGCGCCACGTCTTAGCGCCCATGGTTGATCAAAGTGAACTGCCCTGGCGTTTGTTAGCCAGACAATATGACTGTCATTTAACTTATACGCCCATGCTGCACGCCAGTATGTTCTCACAGAGCCATACGTATAGGAAGAAATTCTTAGATACATGTTCAGATGATCGACCACTTATAATTCAAGTAAGAAAATGAAAGATATGGAATTTTTTTGAAAAAAATAAATTATCGTCATCGTCATAATCTGCAGTAAGATTAACTTCATTAATATTATCTAATTAGTTCTGTGCCAATGATCCTGATACATTCATACAAGCTTGTCTCCTGGCACAAGATCATTGTGATGCGATTGATTTGAATCTCGGTTGTCCCCAATCAATAGCTAAGCGTGGACACTATGGTGCATTTTTGCAGGATGAATGGGATATAATTGTTAAATTGAGTAAGCTAATATTGTGTACTTTTAATTGCACTCCTTACAAATGAATTCAATGTTGTTGATATCTATTGCTAATTATCTTGTTGATGTCTATTGCTAATTATC
>JAYMFX010056338.1:0-14313 GCA_036784945.1 Monocelis spectator
GATAGAGATTCTACTCTCAAACATAATATGCTGAATATCTATGGTTTTATTATACCAAGGCGGAATACTGTCATATCGTTAGCTCCTAAAATACCCTGACTCATTCGAATTATTCTTTCATTTGAAAAAATGTATTAAATGAAGATAGAATTCTAAAACTGTAAAAATCATTTAAATAACATTGAGATTTGTATTCGTTAACATATTATGATCTTTATGGTGTAAAATATTATTGAATGTGACTACTGGATAATGATCATCAGAATGGAATGGTGGTATTTATTTTCAGAAAAATTTAAAGCATGTCATAATACAAATTACATTCTACAATGATAGATTACCATAATTTATCAAATTTTATCTCAATTTTAGTAGAACTGGTTCTAACATTATATTTTACATATTTTCTAAATCTTCACATATCAATAATAAATTACCACAATGAATATTCACATTTAACTGAGAAGAAATTATTTGATCACCTTTAGCTATTGAAATTGACCATTTGTCAGAATGTCGTGCCAGAATAAATGTAACTATATGCTCATGTAAATTCGTCATTTATCACAATACTCAAAACCTACACATAATTTAACATCGAGGACGAGGGTAAAGAAAATACAAAATACAAAATCTGCTCTGTATGACAGGTTCAATACAGAAATATTTTATAGTTTATTATAAAGCTTGGGTTTATTAATATTAATTGGCTTGGAAATGGAAAGTTTTAATTCATCTAATTGTATTCTAATTTTCTAAAACCGAAAATATTCTCGACATATTCTTCACAATATTCCACAATCTTTCTACAGAATAGGTAGTAGTCAAAACTCTCTCGTATAAAGATCTACCTTATAACTCAACAATATAGCTTTACAGAGTTATGTTACAGCAGTATTCTCTTAAATAAAATGCCGAAGACCAAATCTAATGAATTTAGAGTGTACTCGTGTTGTTATGTTGTTATGAAAACATCTTATTTATTTCCAACAAACGCTGAATTAAATATTTATTTATACAGCCAGTACAGAGAAGATTTTTCATTTATTTTTTTTAATTCACGGAGATTCTTATTACATAGTTTTTTTTCAATTTAAATTTCCATTGAATAAAGGGGTAATTTTAATCTGCACAAAATTTAATAGTGTAAACATCTGCAAACCTCTTATCTTCAATTTATTGATGCTACATATGTATGCTAAAATACATAGGTGGCATTTTAAATATTCGACCGATATCCTGAATGTTTGTATATTGTATTATGTAGACCTGCAGAGATTAAAATGAAAAGTCAAACTAAATGATTGAATTTAAAATAATACCTAACGTAAGAATACTATACGTAAGAAATCTTTTTTTCGTTTTTCTTTATTTTATAAATATTTGAACAAAATAATATTTATAAAATTTAAATTTTGTATTAAAATTGTTGTTTTATTACATTGTATGATTATACAAATATTAATCGATTAACTAAATTATTTTCCAAATCGATAATCGATAGATATCAAATTTCGTATATTATTATAGTGTATGTTAAAGATTAACTGTTTGATTTTATTATAATTAATTGATTTCTTGTTATATACGCATATGCCCAAATCTCTAAAATGTGGCTTACCTTTGATTCGAGTTGAGTTGCGATTGTGAGCTGCAATTGTCTAGACTGTCAAGAAGCGTATCTTGTTCCACTCCCATGGAATCTCTGAAAGAAAGCTTGATGAATAAATGCGGCCCAAATTCATTCTGTCACGCATCACAGATCATATGATAAACACAGCCGCCCCGCACAACACAATCCAATGAAAATGTCATGCTCCACTATGCATATCAACCCACTTTCCGACTGTTTAATACAAAAATTTATATCCTCCTATACCTATCTACCAGAGGGGAAGAGAAAAAAATTATCTAATTGAGGTTATATTCACATTTTTGGTGCGTTCAACAAAATATTAGTGCCTCTGATTGAATTATTATTATATTGATATAAGATAATAATCTTTCACAAAACTTTATTTATAATAATTAGGGGAATGCATGCAGTGTTAAGTGATTCCACAGCATTTCTTGATTTCCATTTTATAAATATTCGTCAAAAAATAATTGTGTATTGTTAATAATAATAATAGAATGAATTTATTTCCTGTCAAATAGAAAAAGAATTTCATTTTAAAGAGGGAATATAAAATAATACAGAAGTGATGATCGAAATGATTAAAATATGTAAAATATGTAAAATATGTAAAATATGTAAAATATGGTTTTTAAATCGTTCTTTATATATACTGTTGAGTTAGAATATTATAAAGTTCTTCTTTTGAGGTTCTTGAGATTTTCGCATAAATGTTTACCATCTTTCTGATTGTATATATTTATCCTTTAGAGAGAGACTATTTCGCCATAGCGGCGAAGCATATAGAGAATGTTTAGAATGACAATCGTATGAAAAAGCATTATTTGACGAGGTTTCTTCAGATAAGGTATAATTCTTGTGAGTCACTTAATCTTAACTATAGAGTGGATATGATCATGCCACTTCAGATCCCTTGATATAAGAACACCAAGATATTTTGCTTTTGTTACTCTTTTGTTATTTATCATTACATCTTTATGTTAACAATGTTTTTGATAGTATATATTATTGTTTCTTGGAATTTTGTTCATGAAGACCATTTCGTAAAACTTTAGACTATTATCCGAAGTAATCTACTATTTGTAAGTTGTCTCTTTGCCTAACATAATTGCAAAAGATTTGGCATCAGTAATTGAAAATATTGTGATATACTAGAGAGAGAGGGGTCAGTCATGTTAACTTCTTTGGCCATGATGAAGTGTTTGAGTCTCCTGAATAGAAAAACAAGAATTGTGATAATAATGTTATTTAAACAATTGTTGGCGGTAAACATGGTCGTACCATATACACAAAGGGAGAGTCGAGAGAGATTGATGTTCAGAAATTGTCTTGTTTGCCTTTCTCAATTGTTTGTTCGTGTGTCGTCTGATTTGATAGGCGAGTTTGCAGATATTTGAGTTGTGTTGAACGTCATTGATACATTATGGTTGATTTCATCCTGGTTCAAGAGTTTGGATAGATCTGTAACCATATCATTTTTGTCTATATGTTTGGTTTATTTTGTGTTTAATTTGCATGTGTTTGATTTTTATATTGATTTTGATTCTGGCGATGTGATTAGGCTTCTTTACATTTGTTTATGACGGATTCTGCTCTTTCCTTTGGGGATTGTTGAGTTTGTTTATGGCTTCTTTGCACGTACTTATTTCTTTGTGCGTAGGTATCTAATCATTGGTGAGAGGGTTTTATTCTTCATATCTTCTTTTGTGCGTCTGAGGTGGGTGTTATTGAAAAGTTGCGGAAAATGCAATGTTTCTGATAATGTTTGGGTGGGCGTTGTTTTGTCGACATGTTTTCAAGAATAGTAGTTGCTGGCTCAAGCGTAGGTTCAATAAAAGTTTGAAATTCCTCTTCAGCATGTTAGTAATTAGTAAAAAACGAAGTAAGGCAATGCTGAGAAAAGTTTTATTTTAACAAATTTTCCTCCTTACGAACCTTTTCAAGTTATAGACTGATTGACAACAGTGGGGAATGCGTGGGTAGGTATAAATACTCATAGTAGAATCTGATAATAACTATAGAGATTGCGTAATAGGTGCAATTGAATACTAATATAAATCGATAATACAATATGATATGATTGGTCATAAAAGATTAAAATAATAAAATAAGTCTGAACCTTACACAAAAAATAAATAAACATTTGTTAAAATAAACATTTGCATTGGCATTATTGGTTTACTTCATTTTTTTACTAGTGCTTTAATATTTTGACAAAATGAATTCGTGCCAGATAAAACCTTCCTGCAAAGGCATATTTCTTGCACTCGATCATTGAATAGCGAGTGAAATGTACATGAATATCAATACCTAATTACAGGAAAATAATCGATAATTAATAGAATATGACACAATCCCTTGTATGCTATTCATTCCTCTAAACTATATATGGCGGCTTCTTCAAAAGGATGATAAGCCAGAAGCCTTCTCAATTTGGAGATCAGAGCAACTTGATTTGGGATCAGATTGAAATCGAGTTTTACAGAATTCTCTCCCACTTGTATCATATTTTACATTATAGTCTGGCAGAATTATGACCCAAACAGTCTGTCTCGGTTATATTTTTTTTATAATATAATATATGAGCTATAGTTTTTGAAATGTTTCATTACTAATTATAAAAAAATATTTTTCAAATGAAAACGTTCATTTTTAATGGACCTCTAAAACTAATTTAAGAGGAAAAACCTATTCAGATGACTCAAAACTTTCCTACAATATAGAGGAGAGTCTATTATGTATTTCCCCAAAGAAGATACGGATTAAAAAAAACCAATTCTATAATACAAAGCAAAACAATAAAAATCTTAGGAGACACCTTCCAAAATGACCTTAAATGGTAAGCGCACTTTGAACTCTGACTCAGGATTGCATCATCCACCAGACTCTACCCTCTGCGCTGCCAAAAACGTTTACTTAGTAAAGATTATCTGCTAATGATCCACACTGCTTACATATTAAAAGTATAATGGAATACGCCGGTGTCGCGAAATAGATTGTCCCTCTTAAAAAGTGACTCCCCGGACAATCTGTAATGGGGGACATACTATTTCGTTGAGGAATTAAAAAGTGTGCCCATTACAAATTTTCGGGGGGCATTCTGTAACGGGAGTCATTCTATTTCGTGACACCGGCCCTCTCTTCTAAACTCCTCTAAACAGCTGCTCAAGTTGACCGTATACAAAGACGTGCAATTTAAACAATCAGTCTCCCAAATGAAACACCAATTGAAAACCTCTCTGCAAGAAGGATCCAGCAATCTCTCAAACTCTATAAAGCTGCCCACAACAACCCGAATCACAGTTTTTTTAACGATATGGAATTTACATATTAAAATTGTTCTGTAAATGTTTATGTTGTGTGACTTTTTATACTGTTTTTGATGATCTAAATATGCAGAAATATACCACTCTGAAAACTCATTGTGAATTAGGGAGAATTAATTGTGACAGTTTCGCTCGATCTGAGGTCTATACAACTGTCAATAGGAGAATCTATCTCCCAATTATTATACCTACACTTCAAAGAGTACAAAATAGAATTTATAAACACGGGGCAATTTAGATTATTTCCTGAATATTGATTTATCGGTGTGATAAACAAATACTATAAAAGCAATACATAGCTATGACTCTCAATATGAATTAGATAAACAGACATTCCTTTCACCTACCATAAATACTCAGAAAATATATGGGAGCGAACACGAGATATCATTGCGATTAAATTCTTTATTCAACCACTTCCAATTTTATAATAATAAGTGTTTATTAAAAAGCCTATACATACGACACAAAATGATTTCATGATATAACAGCGGCCGGCCATAACTTAAAAATTTTGAGTAATCTGTAATAGAGTCTCTCCATAGAAATTTTGAACAGAATTTCTATGGATTGATTGGTTAAAATTATTAATAATAATCCACTTTAATGTTTTTCAAAAAACGCTCAACTATTTATGAAAACATAAAACGTCCGATTTCTACGAAACACCTCTTTGTGACGAAAAAAAACTTTTTAGAAGGGTAAAGGTTTTTTCTAAAAAATAGTCAACAGATATCCATTCTTCCCAAATATATACAATGTAAGAAACTGCTCTTAAGTCATATTATGTTGTTGTTTTAACACGAGTGAAATATAATATCTGTCAGACATGAATATTGCATTTTCTGATCACGTCTGATGTGTCGAACTTGTATTCACTACATTATTGTATCACTGTATCATTTCTAAATTTTGAGGATGTATAACATAATGTAAGTGCTTCTCGGCGCAATCACGCCAAATTGCATCTTACATTGATTGCTTGCGATAATCTAAATATGAGGCCATCTCTCTTTACCAACAATATTCAAGATTTGGTTACTAAATGACGTTCTGTTTAAATTGTATTTTGTTGCTTTGACCTTTGAAAGGAGAGCGTTCAGTTTATGACAAGGATTATTCCTTGTTGCTGGCATAATTTCTCATCACGTTTGGCTGTTACAGGCTTCAGGTCTTTATTACAATATTTCCATTTCTTTGATCGGTGCATAAAATTATCTACTCGATCCCTTTGTTCCTCATTTCAGTAACCCCCACCAAGCTTGTGACGAATACATATTAACTTTTGATAGTAGAAGAGCCTGGAAAACGCTTTGCAGGTTCTTCTGATTTAGGCTGTTAAGTGCGTAGTGCTTTTATTACATAAAAATAAGGTTTTCATGCATGACGTCAAGGTATTGGGGTTACATGACTTTTGAAGGAGAGTTTACTGTCTATAGTTATTTCCAGGACGACCCTTTATTTCAGAAAGCCTTTTGATGTTTGTTGGGACATGATGTATTAAGGAATCAATTCACACTTCAATTAAAACAACTATTCCTACAATTTATTCTTGTTTCTCAATCTCTGTAGATATAGGGTTTCGACCATAGAGTATCAAAGATATAGGGTGTCCTGTAAAAAAGTTCGTTTTTTGACAACAGAGACAAATTTCACTGTTCAAAAACGACCATAGAGTATCAAAGATATATGCTTAGCTTCATATATTTTTTTTTACCTTTTTTATTTTATATACCTATATTGTAAGTGTGAATTCTTTTATTATAATTTGATAATAAAAAATAAAATTTGTTTTCAAATACTTACTACTTAAAAAATTAAAAGTAGTAATGTTTAAATATGTATTCTCAGCCGTGTACTCAGAATATAAGTACACCCTGTTTATTCTATAATAATTTATATACATGCCTGCATTTAATGAGAGAAATATTAAGAAGAATATCACAGTTAATAAGAGTACATAAATCCAAATTATCAAATTCAAGCATAGCTTAAAATCATTATTCATCAGATTTATTCAATATTACCAACCAAGAAGGCTTTTTAATTAGTGAAAATAAATTTCGAATATTGTCGCAATCACTGACAATCAAATGTTTTAATTCGGGCAGATTTCTTAAAATATCAAATATGTTGGAATGAATGTATTTAGAAAGAGATCCACTCAAATTCAACTCCTCAAGAGAATTTACATCGGCTGATTTTCTGAGTTCTTCCATAAACTTATGCAGTTCATCTTCTAAAATATGAGTAAAGGAAGTTTATCTCAAATTGATATCTATAAAAACTGCATTAAGAGCATATTATTAAACGATAATTGAATATGATAGCTCATATATAACGAAATTACGAAAAATATATGACGGTAAACTTCTAGATAAACTAAAAATATCATTTTATTAAACTTAAGAGTAAATAGTAACCTTTCAAAAATCTGTTCTCAGATATGTCGATTCGCTTTAAAGTTTTCGAGCTTCCCAATGCAAGCATATTGTTAGTATTACAAAATGAGTCGGAATGCAAATCCATGTTGCGCAATCTTAATTCTTCCAGCTTCATGAAACTACTCAGCATGGCGTGAATGTTAATGTATGAGAGTCTATAGCAGCCGGACAAATCCAATCTTATCAAATTAGGCGAAGCCTGCTCCCAATAATGAAGAATTTCCTGATTGACACTTGTAAAATAATCTAAATAAAGCTCTTTAAGGCGCGGTCGTTTAACGATCGGAATCACAAACTTGAAGTTCCATGTTGGCTTCCTGCAAATAAAATACATAATATGCAAAGGATTCAATTATGAATAGAAATAGAGCATTGACACATTTGAGAGCCAATAATTAAACACCAATGTAATAATCGAAAATATTAATTAGTCTTAAGACAATCGAAATGACTTAAAGAAAAAGTTTAAGACATAGAAAAGGTATTAAGCCACATTCTGACCTCACCCAATGTTTTCTAAGTTTAGGATGACTTTAGATTAGAGAAGAATTAACAGTTTTTTTACAGTACTTAAACATAAATAATTTGATTATTATGAATGAAATAAATTGCACAAATATTATAAAATTTATACCAGTAAAATTTCATCATAATGATACGGAGATAATTTTAATCACTGTACTTACATACAATCAATCTTGCAATGAGAAAATTTCAAAACCTCTACATTCATTGGCAAACACTCCAAATTCATATTTGTCAAGTTACAATATGACAGATCAACAATATTCAGACAAGGAGATAATTTTTTGATGGTATCCAGAAAGGAATCAGTTGGTCTGAAATCTACATTCAAGAAATATAAATGGGTCATCTTATTTCCATTTGTTTCTACTATGCACATGTATAAAGAAGTATATTATTAACAAAGAAGATCTCAATCCAATACAGACTCTTTCAACTATATTAGGCATCAAACTAATTTAATATCAAAAGCTATACAACAACTAAGCATTTAAAAATCAAATATTAATATATATATTAGCATACTTGATTCAAATTTAATTTCTAAAGTTGTTGGCTTTAGATAATTTTTTAAAACTTTTCTTCTGGTTGCAACTTTTTTGGGAAAGTGAGAGCAATCAACTGTCAACCAGAGAGATTTATCTTTTGAAATTTCCCGCCATTTAGAACATACTCTGAAAGCATTACACATTGGGTGAGTTTATATTTATTGACAAAATGTTTTATAGTTATTAAAACATACTATATATGTACAAATAAAAGAGAGACTCTTAAAATCTAAGGATTATCTCATTTACTTTTCACCCTACTTCTTTTTTTCCATTATTGTATTATGTAGCTTAGCTAGCTTTTAATATAGTTATTCACTTCAGATCAATTCTCATAGGAACTGAGAATGTAGCTATAATTAATTGGAGAAAATCTGTCTTCACACAGGCTTTATATGCAAGATAAGCCTCCTTGACTTTGAAATAGAAATATCCACAGATGGCAAATAGAATTTTCTGTTTAATACCAAATCTTTTCATGCATTACAGATCAGCTATCACATTCAAAAACCAATTTCTTGCAATCCTAAATGAAACATAATGCAAACAAGATGCTCAACCATTGAAACAAAAAATCTGGCCTCGAAGAAATTCATACCTAAAGAAAAACATTACCAGCATTAGAAAAATCCACTAAAATAACAAGAATTTTCAAAATGACACCCATAAAAAACAGCCACCTTAAAACAGAAAGATATCTTAAACTTTAAATTTCCTTACCTAGGCAATAATATCAATCAATGATGGTCCAATTTATTCAAAAGCCTACATTTAACAACAAGAATATATGATAAATCCTTTACTCTTAGAATGGCATTACAGAAAAAAACCAACAGAAATCTTTCCTTTAAACAAATGTCTTTTCAGTATGAGGAAAAACTGTATTTACTGAAGATACCATTAAGGTCTAACAACCCCTTGACTGCATGTAATCCATTTACAGTTCAGACTGGGATGGAACACATAGACCTATAATTTTTTTGGTCCATTTTGTACTGTCTAATTAATCCAAATATTGTAATTAGACAGTCCTTAACGGAATGTCTGTGCTGTAAATGCTGAATAGTTTATATTGTTTTAATTACATTTATCTTCCAATTGCTATATCATCAACCTATAAACTTACACTTATGGATGGTCTACACATTAACTTGAATGCATTAATTAAAACAATTATTTTAAGAAATTACAAACATATATTATATAATTTCCTAAGTATAGCCATTAAATATATTATACTCAAGAGATATAGAATAATCTTATAAGGCCATAGTCATTAGAGGATTAGCTGACAGATTACAATGAACATTTATAGTTAGTAATTTATAGTATAGCAAATAGAGGTCTTTATTTCTCTATGTAATCTAAAGAATTAGGATAAACATACCCAGGTTATGTTGTACCCAAGAGAACTTGTACCCATATATTTATATCCATATTATGTTAATTATATATAGTGCTATTTATAAACCAAAACCATTTAAATTTCATGTTTATTTGTTTTAACTAATATATTTTCAGCTAATGTGTGGATTATCAATAAGGACTTAAGGTATGTAATAAAATCACAATTAACTATACACATTGACATGTTAGATATTAATATTTCATCATGGGTAAGAGTTCACCTGTTCCCAATCTAATAGATGAAAGCAATAGACTGAACATATAATAAAAAAGTATATGGACACTAATCTGTTACCTTCTATCTACAAATTAAAAATGTCAAACCATATGGACATGGCCATGGGTATGTCAAGAAAAATTAAAAATGAGAGTGCTTTGAGACTTTTTCATTCAAAGTGAGAGCTACATGATATTATTTGAAAATGGTGTAATGTTCTAATAGGAACTAAAATCTAAATGGTCATTACCTTGATACTGAAAAAATTAGTTCATATGTTCCAAGATATTTAAAAATCTGGAGTAAAACTTCATTTGGCAGGGTATTCATTCCAAAATTAAAATCAAATTTGGCAGTGTTGAGAAATTTAAATTAATTAAACAAAATTATCAGAAAACTCATTTTATCGCCAAAGTCACACTGATCATTTGATATTAATCTGTTTTACATTTTACAAATAATAACAGTTTGTCTAGATTACACATTTGTTACATCTGATATAAAACAAAATT
The DNA here is from genome assembly GCA_036784945.1 of Monocelis spectator. NCBI lineage: Eukaryota > Metazoa > Platyhelminthes > Proseriata > Monocelididae > Monocelis > Monocelis spectator. Next base: position 10,616 of record JAYMFX010056338.1, read on the forward strand.
TTATTTTGCAAGCTTTAAATACATAATATTTATATAATTTTCAAACATTTATCAACATGAGTGTTTAAAAATTTATTTAAAATTAGGTTTCTGTTTTTTCGAGCGGACTAGTGTCGTACATTTATAATATTTTTAATGGCCATTCGTCTATCAGTAGTCAATAAACAATGGATGAATACTGCTGCTCGCTTATTAAAAGTATTATAAATAAATCGTTATATATTTTTTAAACAAATTGCTTGTATTCTTGACTCACTTACAATTTTGATTTTTCCTTTCATGTCAAACATATGCACTTACTTTTATTTTATCTTGCATATTAATAATATAATTGATAATATTTATATAGTATAGTAAATTAAATAATACTTAATTTTAATGTTTCTTCTATAAATAATGCTTGTTAAGCTCAAAAGATTTTAAATAGTAAAGTTGTTATGCCATAAAATAAGCTCGCTTTACTTATTTGATAGCTGCATACTTGACATATTGAACATAGATAAGTTAATAGAAAATGAAATGGTGTAAATGTTAAGTTATACAAAAACTTGACACATAATCCTATTACTAAATCTGTGACTGACATAGCATAATAATATGTTTCTATTAAATTTATATTATTTGCATACATATCATAATATTAATATGCTAAACATGTGTCTATATTACTCAATTTTAATATAGATATTTATCTGGTTTGAATGACAGTTTGTGCATCATTTATAAAGTTTTATGTTTTAATAGCTACCAGTATGTGTAGTCCCTATTTATGTTAGTAAAAGTACTGAGACTATATTTTTTCTAAACATAAATTATAATTGCCAATTTTCCAAATTTCGTACCTTTACCACATTGCTACTATTTCCTTTCACTAGTTAGAACAAGTAATTCTTAAAGAAGTTACTATCCTTAATGATAAATAAGCTTCTTAATATCTGTGTACAAATAAATCTGATAAATACATTTTGTTTTGTTTCAGTTTAATCAAAGCAGAGTTGTGCTTCATAATTTGATTCCTACATACAGGAGCTTACACACTTCACACTGTAAGTTCTTAATTATTTTTCATGATTATATTTATTGATGCTATAAGATTTTGAAAGTTAATGATTTATGGACAATTGTTATTAAACACAATCCTTTTCCATTTAATACTAACTGATGTCCCCAAATCAGATTTTAGTTAGATCAGACATAGATGTAGGTGTATGTAAATATCCACAAATGTAGAGCTTATTTTATGTTATATAAATAGAAATTGTATGGTTTACTTGTTTTGGGAATGATTATGAGAATTCTATAGCTGAAAGTTGTGTACCTAATCAACTATTAGATGAGTGTATCTGGTATTACACAGATGAAATGTTTAATGCTCAACAGTTATATTTTTAATACAACAAAATATTTTATCTATATCTATATAGGGATAATTATAGCGGATTAATATGATTTTACATTTAGAAAAAATGTATGGCTGAATTGAGTCTGAACATAGAGTAAATGGTTATGTAAAAAGACATCTATTTTAGAATATTCTTATGGAGAATGAGTTTAATATACTTTATTGTAAATAAAGCAACTTATTTTTTCAATTTGATGTCTATAGTTTTTCTCAGTATTTAATGGTGAAAGTGACTATGTAGTAAAAAACTTCTATAATACTATTTTTGGAGGAAGAAAATGGATGATATAAAGATAGATGCTCATTATGGAAAACTTTTGGACTAAAAAGTATTGATTTTATTTTAACAAGTAGTATTTCTTCAATGTTTTAAAATAATTTTGTTTGAATGCTAATTGGTTTAAGGTGTCTGTGGGGAGTGTGTTCAGTTCAAGCTATCTGATATTGGGGAAGGCATTCGAGAAGTTGTCCTAAAAGAATGGTAAATTTTTCTAAATCATTTCATTCCTATTGAATGTTTATTTAGTACCTGTTTCACTTCTGCTTTGGAAACAGGCATGTGAAGGTTGGTGATCGAGTGGCTCAGTTTGACAGCATCTGTGAAGTTCAAAGTGATAAGGCTGCTGTCACTATTACTAGTCGCTATGACGGTGTTATCAAGAAGCTTTATCCTGATGTTGATAATATTGCTTTAGTGGGTCAACCTTTGCTTGACATAGAACTCGATACTGATATGCAGGATTCTACGGAGACGTTAGAAGATTATTCACCTGATGAGTCAACTTCATCGAGTTCAAGCTCATCCGATTCCGATCAAGAGAAAGTTCAATTCGGTTATCCTAAAGGCAAAGTTCTAGCTACTCCAAGTGTAAGGAGAATCGCTACTGAGAATAATGTAAGAAATGAATTCCTGAAATTGATTGCAATTTGTTGATTTTTAATTAGCTGGTAATTCTCAAATAGTTATAAGAGAGCGCTGATTAAAACAATTTTATTTATTATATTTTTAAGCCAAATATAATCATATTATTCAATAGATCAAATTGCAAGATGTTCGTGGAACTGGTAAAGAAGGTCGAGTATTGAAAGAGGACATTCTAGGTTATCTTGAATCCAAATCAGGGAAATCTCCACAATCTGCTCATCAAGAAAAGAGTCAGTCTTCTGAAACCATTTTGAAACCCCCTCCTGTTGTCGTCCTACAAGAGGATAAAAAGATTCCTATCAAAGGTAATACTGTAATGATTCGAAAGTTTCTGGTCACTTGTCATTTTCCAAGTATTTACTGTGGTTTTTCTTTCGTACATTTCTTAATTGCAGCTGAATCGTTTGCCCATCCACGGTATATTTATAATTTCTCAATATACCTTCAAGTTTTACATCAATCTCATTAAAATGATCCCTTCTGTTTGCTAAAACATTGTTTGTGTTTGTTTTCTTTCTTTCATATATTTCTCTAAATAGCCAAAATGTTTATCTCACTTCTCTTCTTTTCTACTTCCTTATTTTTATTTTGCGTCTGAATATAGTACTGATTTTCTTTTTCTTCGGTGTTTAATAATTTTTTGATGCATCAAATATTTTATCTCTAATTCAGGAATTATGAAAGCTATGAAGAATACAATGTCTCACGCCCTGAAAATACCCCACTTTGCTTTTTCCGATGAAATAAATTTCACAAGTTTAGTAACGTTCAAGCAGCAAACTAAGGACCAGTCTTCCATTAAATTATCCTACATGCCATTTATAATCAAGGTGGGTATTCTCTTCTCTATTTATCATCCAAATATTATTCTTATAGAGACATGCAGATCAAATATCTTTATTTTTGCTCACGCCTGATAAAGAATCGACTCTCAGCAGAGTATGAGAATCATAATAAAATTATGAAAAAGAAAGTCTGTTAGACTTAGCATAATTACGCTACAATACGCTGACATAGTGTGACGTCAGGATCCAGAATTGAAGGATCTCTCAAATCTTTTAACCAATAAGGCGCTCAACAACAGCAACGTAAAAATAGAGATAAGTGGAAGAAGGCCCTGGTGGCGACAGACAGTAAATCGTCGTTAGAGGCAATCAGATGGATCAACTTTAAAAGTAACAACAATATACTCCAGGGAATTCAGACGCTACTAGCCGAGGCCAACGATGAAAGAAGAGAAATTGACCTGATCTGGGTACCCAGTCACTGCGGACTGAAAGGAAACGAATTAGCTGATGAAGCAGCGAATGAAGCAACGACGGAGAACCAAGACAAGAAGAGCTGGCTCATTGATGTGGCGAAGGCGACAAT
>JAYMFX010056449.1:0-14306 GCA_036784945.1 Monocelis spectator
TGAGCACTTTATGTACAAATCAAAATAAATGTCGAAATAAATAAATAATAAATTAGAGTTTGAATTCTCATGTTACACTTTAAAAACTTTAAATCAGTTCAATCTGAGCAGTGGTTCCGAAATGAGAACTGTGTGGTGGAATTTGTTATGGCAATCGAGAGGGGGTCAAAATGAAATTCTCTATGAAATAACTGAATTTCTATGTCAAACAGAAAACATCTCTCAAAAGTAGAGAATATCGTTTTTTGATCCCTCTCCCTTTTGAATTTTATTTTACAAAGTTTACAGCAAGCGCTCTATTCGGATTAAGAATTTGGGGAGATGTAAACGAATAAAAGCACAGTTTTACAGTGAAAGTTGTATAATTTCCTTGATAATAAAAAATAAATAAATGAATGTGTATTTGACGCGTGTATTTGAAATGACATAAAAAGAATCCATGTCTAAGACATAATTATATAAATTTCATAGATTTCCGTACGTTCTTGTCAGGAGAGGCGTTAAACATTGTTTCAGATTCTATGCTTTATATTATAGCTTGTTTGTAGCGGCTTGTTTTGAGAGTTATAGAAGATTATTCATAAGGCTCTTTTTCGAATTATTTCTAATAAATAGTGGTGATAAAAATATTCCAGGACAGACTTAAAGACAGTCTGATCTCTATGGTGATGACCAAAGAGCTTAACGGTCTTTGAGCAATTTGATTCGTAATGCCCGCCTCTTCCCATCCGAGATTATGACACGGAGATCTCGAGAGTCAGGTTATCGAGAATTGAAATATAATATAATATATGTATACTTTGAATATGAATTTCAGTATATATTTCACTTAAATTTTAGATCATGAACACGATAGGTCAGATTTATGCGATACTCACCGCAATTATCGATATTCCCAATTTAATACTTTTGTTGATTTGCAATCTGTTGATTTGGAAAACGCTGAGAAAACGTGGACGTGAATCCCAATTTGAGTCTCAAATACTTTGAATAGAAAATCGATCAGAACAGTAAAAGTCTTACTGATTTCCTCTGCTATTTTCTGGATTACGATTGGATTTGAGAAATTCCTTTTTTGTTCATTTTGTTTTTCGTCCCCAAGGATTTCATTGTACAAATTAGTAATAACTTAAATCCCGTGATTTATATCGTAAAATTAAGACAATTCAACTGGATACTCAATCCAATAATCTATTTTTTGCATTCGAAAACTATCGGATTGGGATTTTAAATATTTTTAAAAACTGATTCTATGTTATGGAAATATGCAGTCTTTGATGCCTTCACTTTGTCATGTGACTTATTCTGTTCTACGATTTTATAATTAACTTAAAACATTGATATTTTCAAATCCCACACCTTATCCAGATTCTCAAAAACTATATTTGATTGTGATCGACAGACAATATTTTGCACCATATTTGCACATTTCATTGGAACTGATCATAAAAGTTCCAAAATAGACTTTTCAAAGTTCTCTCTGAAACATCTTTTTTGCAAGCTGTATTGTGTCATACTTATTTATACATGTGAAAATTATTAGTTTCGTTTCCGTGCTTTAACATTTAAATTGACATATACCTATGTACTGTTTTTCTTACATACATTGTTTTAATTCTTAACATTTAATAATTTTCATTTTATTTTATACGATTATTGTTTTTACGTAATGATTCTATAACATTTTCCTATATTTTACTTTCCTTTATTTCTTTCGTAAATTTTTATCATTATATCTTTACATGAAAGCAAGGATCAAGCCCGATCAGCACTGCTGTCTCTTGTTCCCTGGCTTCATGCTTTTATGTTTCACATATTAATATTTAATATGCACCTATTATAAACCTGTATGCTTAAATTTAAAAAAAAAATCTTTTAAAATATGTTAGTTTGTTTTTTAAATGAAATGAAATTTAAATATTAACGCTATTAAAATTTTTTATTAATGAATATCAATTTATCAAATCTATACGTATATTTATACATGTGGCAACATTTGTTAAACGTCTGAGCAGTAACTTTCTGAAGTCTCCTTATACCATAGAAATAAACTATTTTGTTTTTCCGCGGTTCCGAGGAAGCCAGAATATTAGTTGATTTCTATGCCTTATAGGTACCTAAACAACAACTCATTTAGTTAGCGATCAATACTTATTCAGCAACAGTGTGCTGTGGAATGACAGTCACAGTCAAGTCACTACTAGCAGTATAATAAAAAGTCAGTTTCATTGAAATATAGTTCGATGGTCAGATTTTAATGCACTGCCCATAGAAATAAATACTTATAGTGAGTCCTATATACTATATATTATCTATTTCTATGGGATGGCACTGCCCTTCTGTGAATATCTATGCTATACATATGTATACTAACTCATAGTCAGTTCATTAAAGCCAAGATAATTATCAAAGTTCGATGTACGTCATAGAAATCAGCTCAGATTTCTATGCATATCATGTACGCATATCAAGTCAATAAGGCAATTAATTTCATTTCAGTTTGATTTACGCATGGTCGTCCAGTTAGGGTTGTAGTGTGCATAGTGCAGGGATTAGAAAGCCCCAATTAAATGTGGTGATTATAATAAGCACAATCTCGCAAGTAATATGTATAAAAACAATCTCAAATCTTATTCAATAATTATTTTATTGTTTAAAGAACCAAAAAAGCGTAAAAATATATGAAAAAATAAAAATCATAGGCTAACAAAAATTAACCAGAAATAAAATAGCATTAAAAAAGCACCATGTTAATCAACATTATTGTTATCTATGTCATCATTGGCTTTGATATTAGGCTCATCTTGAAATAGTTGTCTTTGGCATTTTGGACACGTTTGTTGAATAGCAGACCATTGTCGAAGGCATGAGGCATGATAGAAATGACCACACTCGGTTATTTTTGCATCGACCATATCATTGTAACATACAGGACAAATATCAGAGTGAGCGATTAATTGTTCTTTAGTAGCACTCAACAGATTGGAAATTCTTTTATTAGCGAGATATTTATTATAGAATATATTGAAACCAATACAACCACGTCGATAAATATTAAAATACGCATGGAGCATTATTGAAAGAGCACGAATGAAGCCGCCGTTATCATAAAATAACATAATTGAATTGATGAAAAGTAGAATGCCAATGATATACTCAGACAAATAATTAAATGTTTTGATAAAAAAGACATGTTCATCAATGTTCTCGATGACAATCAGTTCGTAAGAGTCAACAATAAGTAATATATAGCGAATAAAGGAGAAGAGAATTTTCAAGATAATTTCTAAAGAAAATATTGGTATTGCAATTTTTGATCCAAATGACCACGTGGAATCGGAGAAAAAATAATATAAACTAAAAACATAAATACTCATAGATAAGTTAACTAAAATTGGTCCAATGTGATAAAGAAGAGGTGCTCGTGTTGAAGCGACATTTATTAGGGAGGTTTTGACAAAGCCATGCGTGTAGCGACATAGAGCTTGGGTTACTAAGACATAATTTCTTATAACACGGGAATATCTTTGGGATGGCACTAAATGAGTTATATTAGTTTGAACTGACAGAAAATAAAACAACACCACGGCTGTGAGTTGAAAGTCTATTTCTTCAGCTTGTGGAGCACCAGCAATCTTCGCAAAAGCAATAACTAATAAATTTAGAAAGTATGATGATATAAATGTAATTGCTAGAATCGATAATGTATTTTCCGTTCCTTTATCAAAAACAATGAAAACAGATTGATAGAATAAGTTGTAATAATCCGTGTTTTTTACCTCTAACATAGAATGTAAATAGTAGGTTATTTTAAGAAACCAAAATGTACAGATTAAAGTTGGAACCGCAAGACGCTCCCATTGTGCTTCGAAAACAATTCTTAAGCCAAAAAAGTCAATAAATGTGATTGCTATGTGAGATGTATATCTTATGTAACATATAATAGATGGAATTAATAAAACTATTACAATTAAAATCTCACAAATCAATGCATAAACACTAATTGTTAATAGTGTAGCTTTTGTTTCCTTGGAAAAGTTTAAGTGAACTATCAAATGTGGAATCACAAATATGAAAAAGTTTAATGTTTTAACAAGAAATCTTAACATTTTGGATAAAGTATTATTTTTGTAAAAGAATGAATTGATTAAAAAGCAGTTAAAACAATATGATATAAATAATTGGGCAAAAAGTTTCATGTAAGTGAAATTATGTTTGGCTTCTGCTAATAATTTGTTCCCGGACAGCCAATGTATTCGTATCAATATAACAGAAAGCACTATTGAGTAGACATTCATCAGATGATCTGTGAGAAGAGTTATGATCATGAGGCACAATATTAGTGCTAAAATTACAGAAATAAAATTGTTGCTTTGTAAAGATTTCAATTTGATAAACCCATAAATATATAATTAAAGTAGTAAATTAATGGACAGCTAAAAAAATATTATATAAACAATATCATAATTTTTAAGTTTTCAAAAATAAGCAGCTGAATTAAAATATCTTTTTAGGTTAGGTACAATATAACTTAGTAATTTCCAAAGAATCTGAGTAGGAAAATTTTGGCAAATAAGTTTTACTAAAATATCAATAAAAATAAATTTCAAGCTGGTAAGTAAATTTTGATCCACAGCTTTATTAGATTATGAGACTTCATTTTCTCCAACAGTCAAGATAATTCAAGTGAATTAATATGTGAATTATAGTAGGGTATATTGTACTAACAAATAAAAAAATGTTAATGAAACAAGATATGTACTGCCATGATTTTCACAAGTATTGCATAAATACTATGTCAAAAATTCAAACTGCATCATAATTTATTCATAACTTGTTGCTTATTTTTATATGACTAATTATTTAAAAAAAATTGTTGCATTAAAATTGTCCAATTAAAAACTAGATATTTATAAGTCATAGAATAGATTCTGAAGAGTGAGTTTATTTAAATATATAAACAAACATCAAAACTTTGAAGTGCCAGGGACTAAGATTTTTATTTCCAGTTTCAAGTAGTTCAAGTTTTAAGAAATAAGACATTAAAAAAAAAAATACATAATAGTAAAATAAGCAAATGGTTAACATTCTGAATTTCGTAGCCAGATAAAATTTAGGGCATAGTCATTAATTACAATTATTAAACGAGCACATTTTAAGTTTCAAGATATGGGAGTTTATTTAGAGCATATACAAGGTGCATGATTATATCAGTGACTGTAGATAAAATGGGACTGCAAATTGACTTTGAGTTTTAGAAGTTGCAAATGTACACAAAATAGTAAAATTATGCTAAAACACTGATTTGCCTATTTCATAAAGTAATATTTATAATCTATTAAAAAGTTACTTATCTAACACATCATTAGAATAAATAATAAAATAATTAGAAAGTAGTAAATTAATATTGAGTGATGTGAGTGAACACATTCACATATATAATACATGTGTATATTTGTGAAATTTGCATTCAATATTTTTAAAAATGTTTTGGTTAGCATTAGAAGTAGGATCAATCTTAGGCCTAATATTGGGATAAGGTTATAATTTAGGCAAATTCTAATTATTATTAGATATTATAATTACCATCTACATGTGACCTGACCTGACCAGCTAAATTTCTTATGAATATTTCTCAATTTGCATTTTGCAATTTTGTCAAATGTAAACTGATAAATATTCATAAAAAAATGCATTTGGAAAACTTATATCTTTGATACATAGTAATTGAAACAATATTTAACAACTCAAAAATAAATTACCTAGAGAGAAAATTAATGTATGATAATATTGTGAATTAAAGCAGGCTTCAACAGCATATTTATATGCACTTTGATCTTTTGAAGGAAAAATAGATAAAATATTGTCTTTTAGTTTGTTATTCAAAATAATTTCAATCAAAAGAATCCAAGGAATTCTAACAGTGACATCAAATAAAACTGGAAATTTCTGGTAAATGAAAATTAAAGTCCGTTCTTGAAACATCGGTACCTATTATTTGAAATGACGCTATTACGGCTGACATGATCATAGCTTAATTTTAATGATTAAAACAAGTTTGTATCTATTTAGCGAATAATCAGTAGCTTAGAGTATATTAGTTAGTATATATGTATTTAAAGTATAATATAAGATCAGTAGATTTGAAAATGACTTTGGATAGAGGGGGGGGGGGGTATTTATCAACTCGATCGGACAGACTTTTCTACGAGGTGTATTAGAAGTTGTGGCAGCTTGCATCAATCTTCATCTCACTTCGAGTTGACATAAGGGGTGTTCATTTATGGTTGCTATAGGCTTGCCATATTTTTTAAACATGATACTCTTTCATTTTTACAATGATAATAATTATTGAAACAAAAATGTTATTTACTTATTTAATTTGTAAATCAAATTCAATAAGAATATTAAACTATTTTATTTAGTATCAGCAAATGCATGCGTTAAGAACGAAAGGTTTAATTTGTAAGCGAGTATATTTTTTCAACTACATTTAAGTAAATCTAATCTTATGAATACTACTTCAGACTTTCAAGTGATAAATTCACGATTATCTGCTATTTTTAGCATTGCTATGAAAGAATTTTTTTCTTTGTTTGTATAAACTGCTTTTCTATCAACTATGTATTGAGTATTGATTATATCAGTTAGAAAAAAGTGTAAATATATATAAAACGTTTATTGACTTTGATAATTTATAAAACTTCAAACCAACTTTATAGAAAACTGATATATTACTACACACAATAATAAAAAGTTATAAAATGCTAAATGAGTTATAAATAAGGAATGTTAAAGCATATTAGCATAAAGCAAAATACCCCGCTTTTAAAATGCAACTACAATTCATCTTGAAATGAGCCACCGCTCAGACGAGGACCTTTCTTCTTGGGCTTTTTAACTTTTTTAGTTGACTTTTTGGTTGGCGTTTCCTGCTTTGGTAGTTGATTCATTAAATTCTATAAAGTAATAATTAAATTACAAAGTAATTAAAATAAAAATTCATTTTTCAATCGTGATATGTATTAAAAATAAATAAAAGTTATATATAGTTTTAAAAGTCTAAAATTGTTGCCGCTTGATTGCTTATTTTTGAAAAAGTTTATCGAAGATACCATATACCTAGTTTATAGATATACCATTCGATTATAAAGTCTTTTCTTGGCTATTTAAAGCACTATTTTTTAGTCTCGATGTGTAATCACTGTAATTGAAATATAAATATATACTTTAAATAGCTTCTGCTTATAAGATTGACTCACTTGCAAGTTATAAGGATTTACAAAGTCAGGTTCTCGTTCTATAATGTTTAATTCTTGGGCAGCCTAAAGGGGATAAAAGGACTGATATTATTAACAGTCGGCATACCAATATACAACAGATCAAATTAAAAGTCAAAAATATCCAACCAATGTAATCATCTTGCTATCAATAGGTTGAATAACAGAGGAACTGTTTGCAAACATGAAGCCCCATCCTGCAAGAATCCTTGATCGTTGATCATTGTCAAAAAATAGATGAACCGAGTCAGGCAAGTAAAGAGATAGATCACCTAGTAAGGCAGCATTTTCAACTGTGACGGCATAAGCTGAACAAAAAATAGCAAAATAATTATGAATTGTAAAAAGCCTTTTTCAGATTATGAAGAGATACGTAAGTAAATGAGAAGTCATGCTGGTAATAAGAAATTTTTTCAATAAAATTCCCCAAGAATTATATAATAATTCAATTAATAAAAAAGCCTGGTCTATAAGCATAAAGATCAAACGGGCGGTTAGAATAAAATTATTTGTTTAAATCATTTATTTAACGTGAGAATTGTGAATTTTAACCTTTGGTTACAAACAAACAAACAATCAAATTACGCTTTTAATAAAACATGAAATGGTCTGAATTTATTCGATTCAGTATTAAGGGATAGAAACGGTAAACATAAAATAGTTTTTTCAATTTTAATTAATATGTAAATGCAAATTTGATTCTCTTATAACGCAGTTATATATTAAAAGAATAAATAAAATAGCTAAATGTCCGTATTTCGGACTGACTTTTCAAAAGCTTCAAAAGAAATGTCTTGGTATTTTATTATTATCATCCTGCGCGGGTGATTAAAAACCTACAATTGAAGTAAAAATGTTTCTTTATTGTCTATAAGCATATAGTTCTCATCATATAGTCAATAAAGAAATATATATAAAGCATATATGAATGAATGGTCTATAAGAAATTACCTTCTTTTAATACTGAATCAGATGGTAAATTATCTCCTGGCAAAATTCCACCCTGAGTTAATTGAAGTTGAGTTTTTTGAAGAACCTTAAATGATGGAAATTTGATAATTCATTACTACAGTATATGTTAAATATTATAAAAATACAATGTAATTATAATTTTCATAGCACAAAAATAAGTTCAGTTTGTAAATAGGAAATAGAACACTATGATTCCAGTTTCATTCATTCACAGATTGAACGACACTGAACACAGGATATTAATTGTCTTTTGCTCAATATCTATGGTCAATCTTCACATACGTCGTTAATCATAAAATACAATAAATCATAATAGCTACATACCTCGAATAACTTCTGAAGAATATTCTTCATGAATTTATTTCTCTTCTCTAAACTTTGTATCTGCAAAATCTTGTGTATTGATTCTTTATGCATCTTTCGTTTTGTTATGAGCAAATTTTTATCTAAATAAATCAATTCATTTGAAGCTAGCTGTAAGGACAAAGCAGTTAAAATTAACCAAATGAATATTAATAATTCTTAGTAGCTCTCGCAGAAGTCAAGTATTTTGAAGTACAAGAAGCCACCAAATATTAGATTAGATTATTTTCAAAAAGAAGAATTCTGAAGAATTCATATTTTTTAGAAAACCAACTGTCCGATTTATAAAAGTCCACTTTTTTTAAGCATGGAGCATAGAAAACTAAGTTCGATTATAATTCTGTTATTTATTCAGTTTGTTTTATATTTTTTTGAGAATCATTTAGAACAACAATATTGACAATAATTTTCAAGCTATTCACTGAAAAGGATACACTCATTGGAATCGCTTCCGCATTGGCAAAGATGGATAGACATTGTGAGAATTAAGAACAATGAAACCATCGAGAATCTAAAATGAATAAATAAAAATTACTTAAAAGTGATCAATTCTAATATAATATGCAAACTTGTTTGTAGCATACATACAATATGTTTATGAAGCAAATACTAGAACTAAAACTTAATTAGAAACCAAACATAAATAAATCATCATCATAATATAAAATGATTAATTATTTGAGAAGAATGAGTTATGCTGTATTGTCATATATTTATTATATTACTTAATAATATATCAAAATAATCTCTTTCTATACAATCATCTTCATCTGTGTAGTATACAGATATGATATGAAGAATAGTAGTCACTAATCCTTCTTGTCTTTCAAACACGCTTGATACACTAGTGGTAACCATACCGCAAACACCTGCAAACAATATTAAATAGAATATCAAAAATTATCCATTACATTGGAATCGTGAAAGAAATAACCAAAAAGACTCCTGCTTATGAAGAGAGATTTGTTGATTAAAGATTTATTTCCAATCTTAGTTTACGACGCTTATAAACTTCAGCAGAGAAATTTAAGGGTATTAAATGTTCAAACTCAGTAGTAGAAATCGATCATTCGAAAATATGGGGCTGCAAACTCAGTACCAGTAATCAGAAGAAGATTAAAAAAACACTCTCATTCTACGCAAAAATTTCCCAGATCAACAAAGATCAACTCATTGACTCCACAAACAGCACTCATGGAAAGAAATTCATTGACCAATTGTTAACAAAATCCTTGAAAACACTCACCGCATCCACTTTACAATAAGCTTCAGAGACACAATGAGAAAGGACCACCACTAGAAATGGCCATAGAGCAATATACCTACTGTAGAACTGCAAGATATCAACGAAGTTTTGTCCCTTGTGCCGCTATGTATCTTTCTAAACAATATGAACCCAAATTAATAGAGTTCATCTATCTATCCGACTGATGGGGGATATCTCTATATCCGACTGATGATGCCTAATAAGGTTGAAACAGTCTGTATCGGGTTGAGATCCTTCCTTGTTACACTACTTGTTGAGTTAAGTAGTGTATACAAAACCTGACGGTTATTTAATATTGCACTTTAATAAATAATCGGCTTTTGTCAAATATATTTATCACAAATTTTATCCTTGAAAACACTCACCGCATCCACTTTACAATAAGCTTCAGAGACACAATGAGAAAGGACCACCACTAGAAATAGCCATAGAGCTATTCGCCTTTGGTATTCACCTTTTACTGTTTATTATCCTAATCATTTATTCCTATTCATTATTATTATTATGTTAAATTATGTTAAACGTTCGAAAAAGGTGAAAATTCTTTTATCGTAAATAAAGCAATTACAATGTTTAAATCAATAAGCTTTGAAACATCCCAAAAATATAATCCCAGTGTATATTTTAAAAATCATGGCCTACATACTTTTTATAATGATTTATTTCTGATACATATAGTTTACCTCGCAGATCCAAGTAAACACCTTTAAACCGCATACTTCTTTAATAAAGGGAGTATTAAAAAATTTTGATAAGCAAGTATTGCATGGACAAATATCACCAGTGGCAGTATTGTTACAACAGTAAGACACAGTATTTCCTGCGCAACACTTCAGCTTAAAAGAAAATTCGATAAGATTTTAGTAAAGAATTGCATATTATTATTATTAGTTAACTTGGTTTAGTTTGCGCTACTTACCGCAAAACAGGTGGGATGAGAAAAAGCAGCAAATCTTACATTCCCCTCAGCAGCAAAGCCACAGCAATCGTAAAATTTCATCAAATCAAACCTCTCCGGCATTGTCAATTGGAGCCAGAGTTTGGCACTTATCATACTTTGCCTGACATTATCCAAATGTAAGCATTTCATAATCCAAACCCAGTTAGTAAGAAGAAAGACAAACATCAATACTGAAAACTAATTAATTCGTTAATTAATTCGTTAAAGAAATCCTCAAATATGATTGAATGAGACATTTAGTAATTTGTTTCTGTTAAATATTGATTATTCATTTGTAAATAAAAAAAAGTTGGTTAGTTGCTGCCATGAAAATGACGTGTGAAACAACCAGAACTAAAATTTCATTTATTAGTTAATAAATAATATTAATTTGAAAAAAGGATACACATTTTAATAGAATCTTATTCTTAAAAATGGTTGCAACCATTCCAAATACAGTTCCTAACATTAACAGCAGGGTACCAATGACATGCTCAAGCTTATCATTATAAAACACTTTCTTATAAGAAAATACAAAATAGTCTATAATCAGCGTGGTTATCATTGCAGTACCCGATATCTAAAATAGCGGAAATTGTAAAAACGATTATTTCATTTAAGTTTGGGGAATCTGGAATTTAAATAATTAATTCATATTTTCATACAACGCCATCAATAAAGGATTATGGAAATTAAGTAGGCATCCAAAATTGTAATTAAACTTAGTAACTCTCTTTAGCATAAAACTAGTGGACAATTGGAGCTATCACAGTATGAGAAATACTGCCACTGATATATACATGCTAACAAATTCAAAATTCCTGTCATCTTCAAACTCCTCCTGTTCGCGCAGCATCTATGAAGGAGCCGCTTAAATTCAGACTGATATCTGTAAGCCATTTCACCAAACGTAAAGTTGTCGTGTTAAATTTGGAATATGTGTCAACAGTATGGAGTTCACACACAAAGGGCTTTAGAATCTGTTCTGTTAGAAATATAATCAAATTAAAAGAAAATGGTGGCACCTTCTATAAGTAAATTTTAAATCCCAAATCTAATGAATTATAATTACGAATAATTAAATAATCAAGCTGCTAAAAAAACACAACATATTAATGAATTTTTGATATTCCTATTCCTTTTCTCTGTTATGGTTATTTTCATCAGACAATTGCATTGAGATAGCAGTAAACTACAAAGATCTTATATCTATTAGATAAATATGGCATACACCATTGATTTTATAGTAATTCGTTTCCAAAAGAAATGGAATTCAATTGTAGCATAAGTATTAAATTTTAGGAGTATTATGTATTTACATAATAAATTGACTTATCAGTTTTAAATAACACTGAATACCCATATACATAGAAAGAATCAGATCTTTGCTCACTATCAATGAAAATGCATCATTAAGACCAAAAAGTCGATTGAATTTATTTGATTTTTATTGGTTTATTGGTTTTGTGGTCCAGAAGGTCCTGCTGCATTTGGAGTGTGCTGAGGTTCGTTCGACCTCGCCTTATTCAGGGTGTCAATACAAAGTCAATTGAATTCACATTGCTCAAACTGAAAGACAAATGATGATCTTCTATTCATATCGGAAAATGTGATCGAAAATATGGAGAGATGGTGAGTTCTGCCCCCTCCAGCTATGTCTTTCAGATAATCTGATTCCTATCATGTGTGGTTTTCAATAATTCATTGAATCAAA
Source organism: Monocelis spectator (assembly GCA_036784945.1). Classification (NCBI taxonomy): domain Eukaryota; kingdom Metazoa; phylum Platyhelminthes; order Proseriata; family Monocelididae; genus Monocelis; species Monocelis spectator. The sequence continues at coordinate 12,537 of JAYMFX010056449.1, forward strand.
TCATTTTTATTCTCGGCGTATCTTTCATTAATGTACATAATTATGCTTTCTTTTATCAATTTAAGGATTGATACCTATTCTACAAAACTAACAAAGTCAATTACATATTCCAAAAATTGTTACAAACGAATTAAATTGGTTAAGCAGATCAATTTTATGTCCGATTGAATGATATTTATTTCATGTTTATTACTATGTCTTTCTTCAAAGTATAGTCATCTTAATTATGATTTTAAACCGGTTTCTGAGTAGGTATCATTTCTATCGATACTACGTTTGTTTCTGGTATAAATTGTCATCTGAAAATGTTTTTTAAAAATAAAATATACTTCGTTTTATTGATTTAGACACGAACGGGCCGAAATTTTAGCCGAAAATCCCAATCTTTATTTTGAATATGTGATTCATACCTATTGTTTGAAATATATTCTAATTGATATTTTTTCTGTAGAAAAATTAAAGTTACATATATACTGTCGTATTCTTTCCAGAATTTATCTATAATGTATATGTATATTATATAAATATGTACTATCTATTAAATTAAATAAAACCTTAATTAGAAAGCGGTAGTGCTCAAGCATTTTTAAAGCAGTTGTCACAACTTTTCACTTTCTTTAAAACCTTAATTATAAATGACTACTTCGTTTTTAATGAGTAGTTTGTTTAAAGATATCACTATAATTTAAGAACAATCTCAATGGATTATCACCAAAAATTGCCATCGCTTACTATAGAAAACAGTAGCTTTGTCTACTCTAGACAAGAGAAAATAAATTGACTGACCTCTATGGGTGCTCAAAAACTAAAAGGTTTGCCCAGTTTTAAAACATCAGGATCATACTATTAGGAATGGAGAAGAAGAGGTTATTATGGACAGAACCAAATAGCTGTCAAGTTTTTGAATTTTTAATTCAAAATCGCAAATGTTCTTAGTGTATAAAAAAATAACAATACACAAGGCGTTTATGAAAAAGTTGCTAATAATTTCCAAAACTGCTTTGGCAAAGGGGAGGTTGGTATACTTTAATAAAAACTTTGGGAGTAGAAATATAGAGAGGCAAGGGAAATAAGATAAATTAAATGATACATGATTTTTAATTCTTATTTGTATTTATTATTTAAAATAGATTCTGGTGCTGATGAATCTGTAAAAAGAATTAGAAATAGCAGTAAACTATATGATTTATTTGAAGAGTGTCAAATTATTTTTAATGCCAAATGAAATGCAATACGCCCAAACATGATAGAGACTGATAGTGGTGGTAAGTTACCTAAATTATTACTTCTTTTAATATTCTAGGTATTTATTAAAATCAGATAAAATAAAATAAATGCTTTGTCCTTCACATGTATGCTCATTTTAACAAAAAATCTGAAGTCGACAATTTGTTCATTTCAATTGCAAAATTTGAGAAAGGAAAAACAATGCAAAAGCTAATCTTCACACAATTTACCTGAAACAATGTAACATTCTGATTTTGAACCTTCTAGAGAAATGTGTAACAATATACCAACAAGGAATATTACATTCATTTTCCTGCTTTTATAATGTATTTTAAACACCATTGTTTATATATTTACTTAAGATGAAACATTGATGGAGTAACATAGAGTTGGAATGAGGTCTTGAAACATATGCAAAACATGATTCAATATTATCTAAATACTATCCTTTCAAAATCAATGGGTGGTATGCAAGAAAAGTATATACTAGCTATTATATGATAGCTAGTACGTAATAGGTATTACATGATAGGGCAAGTACAT
>JAYMFX010056560.1:0-14305 GCA_036784945.1 Monocelis spectator
CTGAAAGTGGCAGGATTTATCTCATACTCGATCACAAAAAGGCTTCAATGTGACTCTTGCGAATCTCTTCTTCTTTACGGAATCGATTCCGATGATAATTCGCTAATCAGTAATCACTTACTATTTTACAGATTCAAAAAAGTGTTTAAAATAATTGCTGCTACAACAAAGTAGCAAAAATGAACCATTCGTTATACGTGAACGCCTGAATGAATAACTCATTGAGATCGGACACCATTTTTATTACACAGAAGACGGATTGGCCGATCTCTATGGAATAACTGGTTCGAGCAATAAGAGTTTGTCCAAACTTTGGTATATTAAAGTCTCGAGATTAAATAAAATTAATCTGAATCACACACATTCTTACAAAACTTGCTATAAATCATAAAAAAGTCTATCATATAATCAATATTATTTATTCCATGACAAGTGTATAAATGATAAATAAAGTCACACAAGGAAAATAGCCAGTCTTAGTCATAACCAACAACACGCCAGGTAAAACACTAAGATTCTATTTGAAAATCTTTCCTTGATTGTAGCGCATAGCAGCGGGGTATTTATCAGCCCAGTACATATCGACGAGCTCTTTAGTCTTGGGATCCTTATGATCCAACTTCTTCCAAGTATACACCTCATAATCGACCTGAAGATCTTCACTCAATTCAAAGACTAACCCAGTGCCTTTCCAAAACCACACACCAGATACGTTGTTATCACCATCTACACCAAACACGCTCACGACACCGAATCCATGCTTCTTCAACCTAGGAATGACAAGAGGATAATGAGATTCCTTACTATATTCGAAATAGAAATGTGTTGCTGTATATAGCGTGTTTTAAAATATTGTCGAATGAAACTGCTTAATAGTGATAATATGCCGTATGATATCGATTTTATTATTGCAATTTCTATGCCAATAGAAATTCGTGCTAGCTGTTTTCAGTCATGTGCATATTAGCAGCGTTCAGTCAAGTTCGACAATTTCAAAATTTCTATGGAACTGCAGCTGACTACCAACTTTCTCATTGACAATGAAATCAGAAGGGCTCCCTAACCGGGAACCCACCGCATACTCACCGGATTTCAACTTTAACAACCGTCTAATATTCAGGAATTTTGAACCAAGCAGAAGAGATCGTGAGTTTCGTAACCCAGTTTGCATTTTTCGCAAGATTATCTTGGCAATTTCAGTCGCTATTCATTAACAAGAGAGCTGGCTAAATTAAGGCAGGATTTGGAAAATATATTTAGATACCCTGTGAATCTTTTTTATATATTTATACATTTTTATCTATCCTATTGATATACATAAAATATTTGTTTTCTGTAAAACGAAGTTGTTTTGAAACACCCTATATACTGATCCGGATCCATGAAAATTCACTTGGCCATATTGATGGCATCTGGACATAGTATAGAAGAATCTTACAATAGAAGAAGCGGGCTAATATTCAAGCGTATTATACAACAAAAACAAATTGCATACTCTCAGAGTATTCAGTAAAGTACAATAAAGGTCGTTGTGTCTAGCTGTGATAAGACGCTTTCTTACCTTTCTAAACGCTGGAACATGCCCCCTATTAAATTGCAAGACATGAAAATACGAGTCAACTCTTCATTGTACTTGTATTCGCAATACCAAATAGAATAGTGCTCTGGATCGTAATTCTCCCAGAAATATGGAATAGATTCTTCATAGGGTTTGTTAGAATATGTTCGCTTCCATGCATCCATGTCGAAATTACCCTTGGGTAGATCGGCTAAAGGATCCTAACAAAAAATGTTGATTGTTTATAATATGATATCAGTAATTTAGGGTATACAATCGGGGAATATGATAATGGAGGAATTGGGTTACCTTCTTAGGTTTTTCAAGTGGGATATCATCATCATCGTCGTCATCAACTGGTTTTTTAGGCTTCTTTTCTTCTTTCTTAGGTGTTTCTTTTTTCTTTTGTGCCTGGGGTTGAGACTTTTCTTTGTTACCAGTGTCTCCCTAAAAATATAAATAAGTAAGTTATCAACATTATAAGATAATTCAAATCCACCTAGAGTGTTATTCCAATCAAATGTAATCAGCAAACATCAATCTTTCAGTCAATGATCAAATATTATGAACTCTTGGATAAATCAAATTGAGTCTATCCTAAACCATGGAAAATATTCAGTAAAACAAGAAAAAAAATGCTTAAATCATCGCATAACTACTTTCATTAGTGTGGTCATTTAATAGAAAATAATGAAAACAGACTGAATATTTCAATCATTTTGAAAAATAATTTCGCTTCCCGTTTCAATTCGGTGTGAGAGAATTTCATTTTGAGGTTTTCATTTAGGAACCTCAAATTAGATTTTTTTTAGATTTTTTCATTTATAACACTCAGCCTTCTTAATAGTAGTATTTTGGCTGTATATTTTCCGTCCATAATTTTAATTTCATATTTTTATTCATCACTTTTGATAAGACTGTTATTTGATTCCACTTGCAAAGGCTTTCTTTGATTGCTTACTTGTAAAGAACTAAAATATGGTAACTAAATTAAAATCAATTGGAAATGTACAATAACAAATCAAAGAGAAACTAACCTTGGGGTGAAGTTCGGCAAACTTTTTGGGATCAAACTGTTTCACTTGGGCACACTGCTTAATATTAGGAATCACTTGTTTTACAGAAGGATGATTGGCAATAGTAGTGAACCAGCGGGTGAAATGAGGAACATTTCCAAGGGCAGACTTATCCAACACATTCTCATAGAGAGGCACCACATTGCAGAATACAGTGACATCTGCCTGGGTCAGTCGCTCACCAACAAGATAGGTCACCTTTGTGAGGTATTCATTCAAATTTTTAAGGACAGTATTGACGACATTTTTGGCTTTTTCTGTGTTACTCTTGTTAAATTGGGTGACACCCAAACAAGGATAGACCCAAGTGGCCATAGCAGGAGCAATGACATTATCAGCCCAATTGCACCACTGGATAACTTGAGCTTCATTAGCTCCACCTAGTGATAGAAATGGCATTAAATGTTACAGCATGCTTATATGCCAATTCCCTAAATTTCCTTTATACCTACAATTAAAATCACAATGAATATGCTAATGAAATTTTAACAATTTGCTAACCTCTCAGTTGTTCATTTCCAACAAATCTTGCAATAGCACTGGCATCAAATAAATGGACTTTTTTGTCTTGAGTTTCAAAAACTGGACAGCTGTTTTCCAGGTAATTAGCCTTATAGCTTGGCTCTTCATCAGTTTTTCCAGGTACAAATGCAGATTTTTTCAGATTAAAACCACTGATCTTAGCAGCTATTTCAACTCTGTGTGATCGGTAGTACTTTTCAGGAGTATATAAAGTTCCAGATACAGTCATTTTTCACCTAAATTAGAAACAAACTCAGCTTCAAAATTTAAAATATAAGCTGAAATTATATTATAATTTAATACGAGTTTGTATTTGCGATACAATATGCATGTGATGTGTAGGATAAAGATTTAACAAAATAACTATTTATCTGTGTAAATTGTGAAGGATGAGATCATTATAGAAAATTATGCCAATGCATCAAAATTAAATAGAAATTGCTATAAGAAATATTTTATTACCTAAAATCCAATTAAACCTAACATTGTTAATCAATATACAGCTATCATAATTTCTTTGGCAGTTACTGAGATGTAGACTTGAAGAAAAATGTTTCCAGTATATAAAAGATAAATGATCAAAACATAAATAATTTAGATTAAGATGATACATTTGACTGTAATTTTGATGATGCTAAATTCACTGCATAATCTTTGTATTCAATCCAAACATTAAAGATGTTTGATATAATATACTAACAGAAATGATCATTTATTGATCTGGGGAACTGTTATGGTCATTTACTCATTCATGCCTCATCTCATGGCAATGTAGGCACAAATATAATTAATAAATTTTATACTACAATTATCAAAACATAGGCAGTATTTTCATAATAATAATCAAAGTTAGTTAACATAAACAAATCATACTGAAGTTTTAGTATTTTTAGAGAACAAACATGATATCTAACTAAAAGTTAAACAGTTTAATATAATTTCCTCATTAGATTAATTCCAATGATAAATCGTATTTAGGATGTTATTGACTACATAATTAAAAGACTAATTAGCAAAAGTTATAGTAACACCCATTTTGAAAACAAACTTGTAGGAAAAACTTATGTGTGTACCCGATTAATGTAAATATGTATCTACAAGAGTGACACGCTCTGTTCAGGTTTCAAAAAGTGATATTGCGGTGTAATTATTCCTAAAGTTTTACAAAAGTATAACAAGGAAAAAACCATTAAAGTAAAAATTATACTATAATTGGAAATTTAGAAATACAAGTAAAATTTTGTAAATATTTTGCATAATTATTAAACATTTAAATTAGATAAATTTGCTTAAATCATAAATTTTTACTCAACGTCTGTCATAAAATATCGTGTTCAATTAATATGTAACAAAATTGTTTGTATGGATACTGTAAATAAATTATTGAAAACAATTTAAATTATTTATTTTCTGTCGACTTTAGTTGTAATATTTCAGTTATGTCATTTTAATAAGGTTTATAATGTTCAAAGATGATAAGGTATGCTAATTTGTCTTATATAATTTATCATGAAAAGAAAAATTTATTTAAGCATTATGCGTCACTATTTTATTTAACAACTAAAATTCTTGTTTAATTTTATTTATAATCAAAGTTACCCTATAAAAGGGAATTTGTAAAGTTAGGGGTGCTTATGATATATGAATGTAAATATGATAAAATTAAAATTAATATGAGCATCTCATATTTTCATAACAGGAATTAAATTCATTAAAAAAATATTAAACACATTATAAATACCTGAACAAAACTATTGTACATGTACAGACTGAGGTCTTTTATTCCCACAATCAGGAGGTATCTTAACAATAGTTGATTTTAATGATTTTACTTACTTTTCAAGATCTTAATCATGATTGAGTTTTTGTATTGATTTTGTCTAATTTTTATTACTTCCATTTTAATAATAATAATAATACTTACTATTGTAACTACTATATTTTAAAAAGTAGGTATTTCTATCTGAAATAAAAAAAATATCTTACTTATAGGTTTCTGTTAAGTTAACTGTTAACCCTTTTAAACATTTATAAAACACTTGATGTATTCTGAATCTAAATAAGTTGTAAAAATAAATATATCAATCTTATTACTTTCATATTCATAAATGGTATAGTACAACATTGAACTTTTTATTATGCCTTGTAAGTTTATAAAATATTAGCTAAAAATATATACTTATAAAGCAACCTTATCATTTTTTAGTGGATTATAAACTTTATTTATAATGGACATTATTAATACAAAATAATTTTGAAGAATTCATGTCAATTTTCAAAACATTGTCTATAATTCAGAAATAAAACTTTAATGGTAAACTAGTACATATTCATCTGAAAGTTTAGTTAGATTTTCAATAATTTAGTATTTATGTATCTTATACTTTTCAGGGGGGAGCATTTTTTGAGCTATTTAATGCTACAAATGACAAGTGTCCAATAAAAATAAGTGCCAATTCTGGAGTTAAAACAGTAAGTTTTTATTTTACTATTTACAATCTAAGCCTATGGCAATAGACTAGTTGCCTCATAACAGCCTACAGCCATGCTATACATAGATTGGTTGAAAATAGGCGATTTTTTGAATCTCTCTCGAGATTATTAATAAGACTTATAGCAAATGTTTCTAATTACAATTTTCACATACATTTCTATAATTTTAGGCGACTGATAATGAAATTAAAAGCAAAATTCTAATCTTAGAAGGCAGGCCTACAACAACAAGAATCCAACTACCCAAAGATGCCAAGCATGCACAAAGTATGTTGACAACTCTACAAAAATATATTGCTGATTAACTTCTATACTTATATTAATTCAAAATGTAAATTATTACTCATGCATTCATATGATGATAATTATTTGATTTTAGTGGGACTGTCACATTCCTTCCTTGTCTTGCAAATATTTGTATTTGCAGAGAGTGATTTCTCATTTGAACTCTAGTAAGCAATCTGCTTAATGACTAATGATCTACATCAGAATGACTAAGCATTGCCTTTTTGTGTTTATCGCTGTACTTGATATTTTTATTTTCCAGTTTGAGTGATTCTGAAAATACTCGTCGTAAAGTAATATTTTCTACATCCACCTTGGAGATAAATACAACCAGTCAATTAATTGATGCTAAAGTTCCTCTTAACATTGTTAAGCGAGATGAAGTACATAATTAATTACCTTTTTTATTTCAAAGATTAATCATTATGTTGATTGCTATATAATTTATTATTTTATTATGATGCCTTAAAATATTTTGTCTAGTGGTTAAATCTGTGCGTTGACTTGTCATCATTTGTTGCCCAACTTTGGAGAGGCAAAACTTATCGCTGTCTTGACAGTATCACGGTTACAGCCAGCTGCAAATTAACGAAGATATTTACAATGAGAGACGAACCAGCTGACACATCAAATGATACGGGTAAGATTATCGCTTGATAATTATTTAATTATATAATTTAGTAATTTAAACGCCTGTTGTTTAAAAGTAGCATTAAATTAAACATTTAGTCGAGAAATATTTGTTTGATTTTATCGTGTGAATATTTATAGAACTGTACAAGCTACCAAAAACCAGTCGCTCAAATACAACTTGCTCAATTCCACGCAAACTTCAACTCCCTAACCATATGCCTTGCTCAACTCAGGTAATTTGTTATTTATTATTTATTTGCGTGTTTAGTAGCATTTTATTTAGTGAATAATTGGTCAGTTTGTATCACACTTTTAACTTTTTCATTCGATAAAACAATGAGGGGGATATCTCTATACCTGACAGATGAAACAGTCTGTATCAGGTTGAGATCTTTCTTTGTTACTTGTTAAGTTAAGTTAAGTAGTGTATTCAAATTCTGACGATTATTTTATTATTGCACTTTAATAGAAAATGAGCCATAGATATTAGAAATGAATGAAAATAGATAATCAGCCATAGACATTCCTATTTATTTTAATTCAGGTGCTCAATATGAGCAAACTCTGCCTTATTGAGTGGACAAAGCGTCCCGCTGGCGGTCAACTGTCCAATGCGGCGCAAGCCTCCGCCAGCAACCACTACAGCATGAGAGTGGGAAGTGGAGGCAGTGGTGACAACAGCTCCAGGGAGAACTCATCCAAAGGTTCAGTTAGATTAAACTATGTGAGTCAATACATATTTCAAGCATCACTCTTCATTCTTAAACAGACCGTCCCTGATCTTCTCCAGTAAAGTATTTCTCCACCAATCATTTAATTCAGAGAACGGAGAGCAGTGCCTCCTCTTCCACAGAGTCTGTGCGCCACCCTGGTCCACCATTGTGTCCGCATCCACCGTCCGGACCAAGCTCGGGTGATTTAAGACGTCGTCGAATTCGAGTTAAAAGTCAGCAGGGGGCAGCGATGCCCGGCTTGACTGACTCCACCTCCACGAGTCCTTGTGCAGCTACCGCTGTTCGTGAAACTAGAAGTGCAGGAATGGCCAGTGACGTCACTTCTGACCTCTCCGTCCAATCAAATTCAAGCAAATCTCAGTCTGCGGGAAAATCTGGTCCACGGGCTTTAAAAAATGAAAGGAGGATCGCTAAATTGGTACTTAGATTCATTTCTTGTTTCATTCTGTATCAAAAAAAATGCTTTGATTGATTTTCTGAAAAAAATTCTTTAGGCCAAATCTGGTTCCACTGAAGCGTCAGACCTGTATTACTTCCGCAGCCCACCCCGGGCAACCAGTCGCGAGTCTAATCATCGCAGTGAGTCCATACCCGCCAGCCACTCGAGAAATGTGATGCAGAAGAGTGCCAGGTTTGCATTTGAATGCTTCATTAGATTGGAATTTACTCCCTTCCAACCATAGCATATTTTCTACAATTATTATTTCAGTGTCCATTGTATACAAAGAGGTACTTCCTCCAATACAATCAGTCCACCAGCACCAAGAAAAGATGATAAAGATTGTGGACCTATTATGAAATCTCGGGAAAAATCCCACTCGAGTCAGAAGACGGATCAGGAATGTTCTGTTTCTCATTCCATCAGTGTCAATAGAAAGTCCCTAAGGGAAATTTCTCCGGCGGAGCTTAATAAGAAGGGTCATCAACCAATCTTTCAAGTAAATATCAAGCATTAAGGCAGTAATATTCTTCATATTGTCAATATTTAAATTTCATTTAAACAATTCTTTTAAGCCTCAACCCTCTGCACTTACTCCTTCTCCACGTCAACCCACTATAAGGGGTGGACCATCGAAGCAGAAGCGAACTAATGCTAAAGCTCCACTAATGATGGTATCGATTCCGGCAGAAACCGACTCTACTTCCAATGCCACCAGTAATAAGAATGTACAGACCAGTCCACAGCCGTATGAAGGAGATACTGTACTGAATCTGCGCGAATATCAACGATCGGATAATCTTTCGGAGAGTTTCGAAGCTCGCTTGCTGGCTTATATGACTCAATCTGGTGATGGCATTATCATTTCTAATACATCAACACGCTGCTCAATACCTCTGTCAACAACCAATCAAATCGCTGGCAGCTATTGCGATGATGAAGAGGACACAATAACCAATACCATTACTGGATCTAATCCAGCACATATCATGCCAGCTTTCTGCTCCGGTAAGACATCGTAACAACAATGAAATTACGAAACTAAAATTATTACTTCACTTGAGCAACGAAAGCATAGAATCAAGATTTCTATTCACAATACGCATCGACCTGCCTTACTTTACAAATGAAATGCACGCGTATCAAGCATAGAAATTTCAATATTATCTGTGCGCAATACGCCTCCTGCCTTACTGTACAAATGAAAGGCAGGCGTATGAAGCATAGACATTTCAATATTTCTCTTGATTTCTCTGCACAATATGCTTGCCTCTGCCTTACTGTACAAATATTCATCCATATGTACAAATGAAAGGCAGGCGTATGAAGCATAGACATTTCAATATTTCTATTGATTTCTCTGCACAATATGCTTGCTTGCCTTACTGTACTATTTATTGGCACGCGTATCAGGCATAGAAATTTCAATATTCTTTTGATTTCTCTGCCTTACTCATAGAAATTTACTGTACAAATGAAAGGCAGGCGTATGAAGCATAGAAATTTCAATATTTCTCTTGATTTCTCTGCATAATATATATGCTTGCCTGCCTTACTGTTCAAATGAAAGGCACGCGTATCAGGCATAGAAATTTCCAATTTTAGTCCCGTGACTTATTAATGTGACAAAAAGTGATAACTATATGTACTACTTATTGGATTGTAAAGATGAGCTGGTCATCAAGTATTTTTCATGAAATTTTCTATTCTTGTTAACTGATGATACAAAATTATTTAATTATTTAGGTAAAAATGGTCCCAATCCATGTCTTGGTTGTCTCAAAGGTGAAAACTGCTTAATAGAACGCAAAAATGGTTATTTAGAAGAAATGCATGGTGCCTGGCCTTCCACTATGCGATCTAGTCAAGAAGAAGTGAGCATCAGCCTGCCACTAGATCCCTCCATTCATCCAAATGCAGAAACTGACAGGTAACGACGAATGGTTGCAACCATTGCAGTAACGACACCACTAAGCGCGTGTATTCTTTCTCAATTATCGATCAAAAGTTTATGCACTACTTTTGATCTTATTGTATCGTATTTGTTTTTAGAATTCTCAGTCCACCGATTCTATTGGACCGTGGAGATCAACGTAACAATTTGGCTTCAAACAGATCGAAAGCTTCCACCGGTATTCACTCGAGACCAAACGACTCACCTGTATCAAATGCCTGCGAAGATCAATTACAACTGCTGTATGATCCCATACTAAACTGTTATTATGATCCAATAACTTACAAATATTATGAATTGGTGTGACGTTTATTTTTAAGTGGCACGAATCCTAATTGTGTGTTTGTTTGTCATGTTGTGTAAATGCGTATTCATGATCACTCAGTCATCCCTAGTCAACATTCATTAATTTTGTTTTGCTAAATATTCTATTTGTGCGGCGTCATCAATAGCATCCATGAAGAAAAAAAATGCTTAAATCATCGCATAACTACTTTCATTAGTGTGGTCATTTAATAGAAAATAATGAAAACAGACTGAATATTTCAATCATTTTGAAAAATAATTTCGCTTCCCGTTTCAATTCGGTGTGAGAGAATTTCATTTTGAGGTTTTCATTTAGGAACCTCAAATTAGATTTTTTTTAGATTTTTTCATTTATAACACTCAGCCTTCTTAATAGTAGTATTTTGGCTGTATATTTTCCGTCCATAATTTTAATTTCATATTTTTATTCATCACTTTTGATAAGACTGTTATTTGATTCCACTTGCAAAGGCTTTCTTTGATTGCTTAATCGTCATGGTTATCAATCTTTGTATGAGGGAAAATTAAAAATCTTTCTCTAATTTTTTCTTTATCCATTTATTTCTCTGTATCAATATTTAAAACAATTACTTAATTCTTTAGCTATGACTACAGAGTTCAAGATTATCAGAGCTCTCGTGGTTGACACAACAGAGGCATTGATTGCACCTGTTTACTATCAGAATGAAAATGCTTTGATGTCATTGGCTGATAGACATCTACTGCTGGTTTCAAGTTAGCGCGAGTTAGTGAGAGTAATCTCTCTCTCTCTAAGCCTGTAAATGGAACTCTGTGTTTCAATCAGAATGAGAATGCTTTGATTTCATTGGCTGATTGAAATTTACTGCTGATTTCAGTCAGTGCTGCATTCTTATGATAGAGCGAGTTAGTGAGAGAGATATCGATATATTTATGTTACCCTGTAGTTGGAGAGACAAACAAGTCCAATAAGATTCTAATTTATGTCAAGGTCATTAATTAAAACCGTGTTCTCGTATTGACAGTGGTAATCCACTCATTCAATACAATGCCCTATCCAACTGTCCAAACGTTTCTTCTATGTGATGTGATTCATTTTACTTCCACATTCGATTCATAATGCCTTTTGTTACGTCTACAGTGTAACATTCAATATTGTATTTGAACAGGCCAGTATTTTAAATCGCGATTCTTTTTTCTAGATTTGATTTCATCTGTGGCATTCTTTTCAATGCCATTTATTATAAGAAATTCAGTGTTTATCGATCCGAAAGTTTGGATTTAAAAGTCTTCATATCAACATATCATCCATCCCTACTTCATTATTATCGATCATTGATAAACTGCGTTTTTACAACAAAAATCCGTCCCATTTGAAATATTTTTATTAAATCAAAACTTTTTTGTTGTTTTTGTTTTGAAAAGTATTTATTTTACTACATAATTAGTAAAAAATAGCCATTTTCGCTATGTCTTGTACATGTATTTCAACTCTATAATCATCTATATTTATAGTTCCCAAATGTAAATAATAGGGAATACCATAATTTGTTGAACATGTCCTTCATTTTTGGGGAATTTTAAATACTATATTTATTTTATGCTCTTTAACTTATAGTTCTTTTTTATTTTTTAATTTAAAAGAAACGTTAAGAAAACTCGGATCGATGTTTATCTGAGTACCTATTCGTCCTTAAAATTTAATAAAATTATGTCCCTAAAATTCACAAAAGAACATTGTTTTATACAGTGGAACCGCTTAATTGATACGTATACCTTGGGATCAGACTCCGCTTAATTGATACGTATACCTTGGGATCAGACTCCGCTTAATTGATACGTATACCTTGGGATCAGACGAATTATACGTAATAACCGAACCTACTTATATTAACCGATATTCATGTATGTATACGAAAAATCTATGGAAATGCACCCCGCCTACAATTAACGGTATGGGGAGTTTCTAAGAATGTGTTTAACAAAGTCTATGGAAGTTTGTAAGTTTCACATATGGTGATCATGAACGACTTCAGCTATGGGTGAAACGAATAACGGTCCTGAAACGGTTCCCTGCGGGATGTCAAATTTGCAGATAGTCTTTTCATAGTGAATATAATACGAGCATAAATTTTATTTCACATAACAACGTACATATAATATCCAAAAATACAATATTTAAGATTAAATGAAAATCTCAGAGTAATTTTTCTGTAGAGAATGAAAGACAAAGACAGTGAAAACATGCACAAATCTGGATCATTTATAGAAAAGTCTAATCACATTTTATACTCTTCATAGAGAGTCACATTCCTCTCAGTCAATAATGCCAGATTCTTCATCTCGGCTTTATCCAAACAGCAAATATCTAAAATGGGCTCCTTCGCTAGATGCAGGTCCCTGGACGGCAGCAAAGTTTGGGTTATGTTATTGTCATTTAAGGAATACAATTGGACTGAACTATCATCCTGATTGCTGGCGGCTACGGTTAATCCTGAAATAACAAATAGATAATGCATGGCCTTGTCGATCGATATCAATATATTATTGATCAGCAAAATGTTTTTACCAAATTTTGGATGATTCAGTAAGGCTGAGCGGACCAATTGTTTCGCAGTCTCACCTCCCGAAAAGGATTTCACAAGGGTGGTTTGGCACTTGTGGGCACTAGGCAATGATTGTGATTGGTCGTCCAATACGATTGGTTGGCAGGAGAGAGCTTCTACATTGTGAGTAGTAGCGTGTTGATTTTGTGTGGAGATACTGGGCCGATAGGATGTAAGTAATCGTTGCGTGGAGGCATCTAGACTCATGGACATCAGGGAGATACCAGAGCCACCGTGCAGAATATGGCACTTAAATTGTGTCGGATCAGCGATATCTTCCTGGAGAAAGGTTACCTGGTAGCAATATTCAACATCTTTCCCATTACATTTCTATGGTTTTAATTCATTTAGTAAAATCATCGATATACAAAGAGCGTATTAAAAGAGTGAGAAAGGTTGAGCACAAACGGCTAGAATCAATTTTTTTTATTTCACGAATTTTCGGAGAACCCGCAATCCATGCCAAAGAGAAACCACACACCTCTCTGACTCCATCGACTCCAATGTGAAGAAAAGCTCAAAATCACAAAGCTCCATACATCACATCAATCCTTGCAAAAGAACACAACCCAATCAACCTCCGTCTCTAGCAAGCCATCTGGATCTCAAAACACCAAAACGGAAAGAGAAGAACTATGACATTTTAATTTCTTTATTCAATTTCTCTCATCGCTAACTTTAACTCTGTTACGTAATCAACTTACACCCATAGAGATGTAATCCAGTTATTATGAGTGAATATAGAGCATAGAGATTGTAAAGATGATCTATGATGCATGGCCTTGTCGATCGTCCTTGATATATTGATCAGAAAAATGTTTTTATTTTTACGTCACATTCAGCTTTAACCATATTCGTTGTCTTACTTTGTTTAACTGAGCGACAAATATCCCGCCCAATGAAAATTCCGCATCAGGGTGCGACTCCAATGATTGCAATGCAACAACGGGCGCACCGCGACCCTCTTGATTCAGAGTCGCGAGGGGCAACTGCGGCTGACGAAGATCAAATTGTAACACCAGACCAGTGGACAGGCCGGCATACAGTAAGAAATTATTGGACCGGGAGAATTCGCAGCTCCATACCGGAGATTCACACATGAAGGTCACTGCGGTCTGCTCACAAATCAATCGTTCAGAATTATGGAATAGCGTAGCGATAAATAAATGTAAAGCATCGTGGAGAAACTACCTGATAAGTAAACAAGCTCGTTAGCTTCACTGTCTTGTCCATACTGGCGGAGGCTAACAGCCCGTCATTGAGCAAAGGATTAACGGCCAGGCATCGAATCATATCATTGTGGAGTGGTAAGAACTTATGAGAGGAGTTCAGCTGTGATAACTCCACCTAAAATCATCACATTATGCTGCATTAGCCGATCTAATTGTCTGCTGAGTCCATTCACCACTTTATTGCTAAGTAGGTCAAGGTAAGAGGTCAAATTGTTCTTTCTTTCTAAAACGATGATTTCTCTCCCCCAATAATTAGCTTTGTGCTAGAAATTATTTTTCAAATTCGAACACTTAAACGTACAACCAATCGATCGACCTTGACCTACTTAACAACAAGTAAACCTATCGAAATCAAATGAGTGCATGAGTAGTCTTAACCATAGAGATGTAATGAATACAAAGTGATCTATGGAGTGCTCATCTCATTTTCATTGAGGGGACAATTAGAAACATGGCAGCTGCAGGCAGGCAGGCGAGAGTTAATCGCG
>JAYMFX010056671.1:0-27969 GCA_036784945.1 Monocelis spectator
ATTACGGTATTGAGCCAATATATTCATGATAAATATATTTGACAAAAGCCGATTATTTATTAAAGTGCAATAATAAACATTCCCGCCCTCTCCATTTTATTATATACCTATCTGGTGTCATGACTTTATTATTTTATGACTAATTATTACATGAGCTGCATATAGAAAGATCTTTCTTAGAAGACGTGAAAATATTACTTGTCAATCTTTAATTAATTGTCCCGCACCCTATGAAATGAATCTGGAAATAGCTATCATAAGACCTTATATTATAGAGCTAAGTATCCATCATAATAAAAATGCGATAATTATCTCGGACAGTCATTGTGTAACGGGGGGAGAGTTTTGAATTTATCAACGAAAAAGATAATCCACCATTACAGATTGTCCACTATGGATATTATGTAATGGGAGTCTTTCTATTTCTCCGGTTATAACGGTACATATAAGAACAGAGCATATGAAAACATTCGTATTATTAAGATCTTATGCAATTTATCCAGTGATTGTGTCATAGATTGAGATATAATTTTATAATGCCAACTTATTCACCAAAATAAATATATTTGTATTGTTTGTAAACAACATTCTTATATTCTGATAATTGTTTGCAGCATAAGATGCCGATTATATATTTATTGAATATATATTGACGACTATAATATCATATTAGAATTTACACTTAAATATAGGTATACATAAATACAGTATATATTTATAGGGAGTGAGTTCATATAAATACATATAGTAAAATATTAAAAACCTCTAAATTGGAATCACAATTAATTTTATCTGTAAATAGTCTACAGATAATTGTTTTCTCATTAATAATCTGATAGCTCTAGTCATTGGACTCCGGCTCAAAGTCATCGCTGGCGTAATTGTCTTCCGTGCGCGCACCGAAGCTGATGCTATCTTCAGTCTGCAGGATGGAAGAATTGCCGGGACCAGTGCCCATTCCGCCAACACCAAAAGTAGTCACTCCAGACTTGTCAAATTTAGTCACGCGAGTGAAAGTGGTAGCTTTAGTTGGCGAGGATTCAATGGAGGCGTCCATTAGTCCGGTAGTTGTCAATCGTGGACTGTTACCGGAGCTTGACAATCCACTAGACGGTGTCTGCTGAGTTGAAGGTCCACTGTGGCGCTTTTGTTGCGGTCCGTTTGTTGAATCAAACGATGAAGATCTTTGAAAAGCTCGTTGATTCTGATTTTGTGGCGTGCGCCCGCCCTGTTTAAATGAGAAGATAAACAATAAACAATAATATTGTATTCATAATCTTATACTGACATACAACAATATACTATCCTAGGGGTAAAAATTAACAACAAAGGTGAATATTAGTATTTACTTTCATTATGCCTCCGCCTAACATAGGCGCTCGCCTCACTACAGGAGACTTGGGCGGTGTTTGGGGAGGTGTTTTGTTAAAGCCAGGTCGCTTAGGTGGTCTACTGCCTCTATGAGAGGGACTCGATTCTGTTGAACTGTTGATTAAAGAGGGATCGGACAGTCTCGCTGAGTCTCGTGGAGACTGTCTCGATCTATCTGGACCGGTGGGTGAAGTGGTTACAGAAGTACGCCATTCGGAAGTCTCCTAAAATAATTAACAAGTGGAAAGATTCGTTTAGCTGCTCTATTTGAATACCGGGTGATGTTGCAAACTATGCCTATAAGCAAGAATTAATCAACATAGGAATACGATACTTAATGTCTTTTAAAAGATGTAGTGTAGAGCAATCTACGCTCCTCTTACACGCTCAAATAAATTTGTGCAGTTGGCTTGCACAAGCAATACTGCGCAAAGTTATTTGTGCAAGTACAAAGTGTTTACACGCTCATGCAAAAACGCGTAAACTAGCTGGTACAAGCCAACTACACAAACTTATGTGATCGAGTGCAAACCTGAATGAATAATTGGCTCAAGCAATAACAGTTTGCGCCAACCTTCAGTTAAGCGTTCACACGTTGAAACTTAGCTGAATTTTGTGCCAATATCAGTTTAATTTTCAGGTCACCTTCTGATTTTAGTCAAGCCTGGTTGCACAACACACCTCAAGCCTCAAATAAATCTGTGCAGTTGACCTGTATGTATAAGTCAATTTGCACAGTATTATTGCATGAGGGTATAAACTCACGTTTAAATAATCTTTGAAATGATGGTTGATGCGTTTACTTATTTGACGGAATGAACAGTCCCTAATGTCTAATATTAGATTGAATTTAGTTGCATCTATTAAAGGTTAGAACTTTTAAAAATGATTGCAATACGAGTCGCTTCTTTCCCGATCTATAGATAATCTTGAAGTCATAGTAACCAACTTGCATGGGAGATAAACATAATAACTGCGCAGGGATAGTGAGTAGATAGGCGTTAACAACGCTCTGACACAATCCTCAAATTATTTGAAACAACTGCATAATTACAATCGTTTGAAAGTTGTTATACTTTCATGCTATCCAAAATAATTCACTAATAAATTTACTATAGATGCATCTGAAGCACGATCTCTTGTTGATAGAGAATATTCGTTCCTAGTGATTGGTTGGGAGGCATTGTCATAGGAATCCTGTTCAGTAATGGTTATAGATTTGCGTGATTTAGGGTGAGGTTGCGGATAAGAGTTGGAGACTGAACCATCTAACTCATTGAGCTGATCTCCGTTTGATTTCACGAAAAGTTGAGGTGATTTAGCAGAGGTCATGGGATTGAATGAAACAAAATCTTCTCCTTCGCTTGTTGCCAGCTGAGATCCAGTAGAAAATTTTGACTAAAATTGCATTTGACAAAGTCTGTTGATACATGAACAAAAACGTTTTATTGCTTATCGATTTTTAATTCTCTGTTTATATATTAGAATCATACTTTATTGAAGTCTTCAGATTCATTTTTTAATTTTAAAAGTTCAGTTTCATCAGCTGACAGAAATAGTTGAGTCTCTGACATCGTTTCTTCTTTTAATTTGATTTTGTGAAAATTAGAGGACCTTCTCTCTAGATAATTGGTAGAGAAAGTGAAAAAATCCAAATAATTTGTCATATAATTTTTAAAATACATAAATTTCACGACTTTCTTAAAACTCACTTGGTGATTTGGGAGGAGAGGGTCCTCGATTCAAATGAACGACAACAGGATGTTTACCATCTGGCATATCTAGATCATCTAAACAAAAAGTAGCGTTCAATTTTTGCTGCTCCTTACTTTCAATTGCTTCTTGCTCGAGTATCGCATTCAGAGCTTTAGGATTTGACTTTTCTAATCGTTTTTTATGAGTTGCGGTTATTCTGTACCTGAGATTGCTGGTAGTTGGACCTTTATACTCAGGTTCCCTGCGAATCCAACCTAATTGACGGGGAACTTCTTTTTTAGAAGCAGTGGCTGGTTTTCTTGGAGATGCCAGTCTTTCTAGCCATTCACTGTCAATACCAGAATTTGTTCTTTCTCTCTTCGATGAATTAGCTGATTTATTCATGGTTCTAGCCGGCTTGGGAACAGAAGCTGAGCGAGATTTTAATGTTGAACGAACTACCAAGGGCTTTTTCGTGCCAGGAGGTACTTGCCTCTTTGAGTCACATTTTCCTGTAACATTTTCCTGATGATCTCCCATTCCCGACTCTTTACTTTGAAAAAATTCCTGGCTTTTCCATACTACTAACTCATCAAGGAGAGCATGAAGAAGTGGTAACGTAGTGCTGGGTTGTTCTGCATTTACTTGTTCAGAATTATTTTCTTTGTTTTGCACCTTTTGGAGGAGTTTATTAAACTTTTTATTTTCTTCATCGACATCATCTATCTTAGCATCATCATCAACACATTTTTTACGGCTTTTTGGAGTGGCACTTGATATATTATCATGTTTTGCAAGCTCTAATTGAAAGCTATTGTCATCCCGGGCTTCGCTGCAATAATATAAAGGAGGAGGCTCATACACGTCAGGAAAGTTATAACTCGATCTTATGTTGACTTTCTTCAGTGGAACTCTTTCTTTCTCAACGTCTATATCGGGTTCACTCACATAAACGATTCTTTGGTGACGTGAACGCTTACTTGGTTCAATTTTCTTTTCCAGCGTCTGCATGCTGATATCTTCTAATTTTATATCGGTCTGAGAATCTTTATTTAGTTTCACTGAATGTATGACAGCTTCAAATTCTTTATCTTTTGACGAGCCAGGCTCTATTGGGGCAGATCTATTTACAGATTTTTCAACTTTAAGCAAATTATCATCTGGTAAATGAGGCAAAATGCTTGGTCCAATGCTCATCAAACGTACTTTTAAGCTGATCACACCAATTAAATGACCCATTAAGCTATACAGACTATAAACTCCACTATCTTCCCTACAAGATGGTATCCCAACACCATTTTTGGAAATATCAGCAAAAATTTCAGATGACATTCGATCAAGAGGTATATTACACACTCCAACTAGTCTACTGGGATCTGTGAGAACATCAGTCACTAACAAATATAAAGGAACAGTATGCAAATACTTTACAAAGTCTCGAGCCTCTAGAGGAAATAAAACAGACTTTCCTTTTCGAATGATAAAATTATCATCCGAGTCTTTGAGTTCTTCAATCTGACCATGAAGTCTTTTGTCTTCTAGGAGAGGTTTCAATTTCCTAATTACATCAGGATGATAAGAACTTATTTGTACTGGCTCGAAATCTAATAATTTACAAATTATGGTTGGAAATCCACAATCAACACTTCGGTGTAGACGGAGTTTGTCCACAAATATTTCAATTGAAAACAAGCTGCTAAACATACTTGCCATCTAAAATGTAAATAAAACTTTTTTAAGCCAACATAAAAGAATAGAGGCAATGCTATCATTTTGAAAGTAAAGATTGCTACGTTATCTAAAGAATCAAGAAATAATGCTAATTTGTTTGTTTTTATGTATACATATGATGATGGGAACTTTACACACGATAATACATGCCTTGAGAATCATAGGAAAACGATTCTGTGATGCAATGTGCATCTATGAAGCTTTGATGGGCAGAGTTCACACTATGGGACCAAAGAGTAGATGAACGCTGTGAGCAAATCATGTGTGACAAAGTGAGCGACATAGCTGATATAATTTCAACCATCAGAACTTCAGTGATATCCTCGACAGTTCAAAATTACTAGAGTTGATGATCCTGTGGATAGACTTCAGAACACCTCCCCAACAACAATAAAGTTGTTGGTATTTTGGATGTCATGCATAAACATGGTCATGGTAGAGTTTGTGATACTTGGCCTTCTACGAGAGGGAAACTGGGATTTACAGATCAATGGTAACTATGATCTTTGATCCCATGGTGTTTTCTCACGATAAGGTCAACTATGCCTGTCTGCATACTTTGCTCAAATGAAAAATCTTCCGGAAACAAAATCCTGATGTACACAGAGCATTCAAGCAAGGTCAGTTTTAGGTGCAGAGGTTCACAAACAAAAAGATGAGATGAAAATGTAACAATTCTGCTGTGCTTTAATATGTATAATTTATTTGCTGTATTAAATTGTTGTCCTATATGTGCAGATTACAAACAAGGATTTATATGGTGGTGGTATTTGTTTTTGAATAGATACATACACTTCCTGGACTCCTCATACCTAGACATAGACAGCAAAATCACTGTGTTAGGTATAGAATATTATATATTGCATAATTATCATTTCAGTGGATATTTTGGAAAATAGGAGATAACTTATATAAAGTTGGCAATGATCCCAAAATGCTATCATATGTTTTGAACTCTAGGCATTAATACCTTACTAAAAATACTATTAGCATTCTTGCTGTAATTTGATGCCAGTGAACAAAAATTCCGAGAAACCAAAATTATAAAACACGGACCGATCAACTAAAATTAATGCATGTTTTATCATGCATAATCTATTAAATGTACCTTCTATTAAAATTGGGAAGACTGTTCTCTATATTTGGGAAGACTATTCTCTATATAGGTATTACCTACAATAGACACCTTCCATTATAGGATAAGACAATGATTGGCACATGAATAAAAAAATATAAACTTTTTTGCTTGGATGCCTACCACCATCTACTTTAATAATTTAATTTATTTGAATTTAGCTGGAATATATATAAATTTTGGAATTGCTTGATATCAACATATGATACCTACATAAATATCATGATTTTTCCATCAGTTAATCTGAAATGCCTTACTTATGAACAATATCTAATTAAATGTGAAGTCATAATTTTTATATATGTAGATAATCTTTTCAAATTGAAAAAGTCAGTTTAAATCTTCAGAAAATATTCTAAAACTATAGAAGATCAATTTGAAAAAAATTAAATATTTAGAAAGAAAAAATCCTTTAAAATAAATGTATAATTAATTACAGCAGAACGTAAATGGGTGACTTTATATGAAGTGTAAGTGTAAATGTAAGAGTTTATTCCCCTTACCTTATGACAAGAATTAACACTGAAGTTGAATCCAGAATTAAATCAGGAGTGACATGACAGGACCAATTTTTGAATTTTGACTTTAGCTGATTTGATTAATCAAATAATGTTTATTTCTTGTCGAATGAAATATTATAAAATGTAATTCAATAAAAAATATTATAAATCTTTAAATGAAGTCATTTTAAAATTTGGAAATAAGGGAAATTAATTCATAAAACATGATTTGATTTGAAATATCAACTATTGTATGAAATCTGATATAAATATTTTTAGTTAATTTCTGTACCATAGGTACCTACAATTAAGTTTTTTAAAATTTCTGATTATCTATAGCATAAACAAACAATAGTCCACAATATCAGGTGACAAGGAAAGGTGAGCAATGAAAAATTAATAAATTTAGCTCAATCACAGCTTGAAAATATCCAACCAGTTGTGAACCATAAAACAATTCTTAATTGGGCCATACCATTAAATATTAAGCTCAACAAGGCAAAACATTATTAAAGGTCCATAAAAGCATAAAAAGTAAGATATGAATTTTCATTAGTTATTGAGAAAAATTACTTTTAAATTAATTTTCATAAATAATAGCATTGATAATAAATTACTAAATAATTATAGTAGAATAGAAATAATAAATAGAATTTTAAAATTTTACGATTTAGAGATTTTTGATTTTTGATTTACCTAATAAACAATCATTTCTATAGAAACTAAATTAAAACAAATAATAATAAATATTTATTTTTTAATACATTAATCTGAAAGTAAATCATTAAGATCATTTTAAAATTTTATTTACTTAGAAAGTTTTGTTTGTTTGAATTAATTTATTTTAACTTAAGTACTTTTTTTGAGTTTTTGACAATTGAATATATATTGTCACGCTTTTTCTATTACTTATTCACTTATATTATAAACACACCAAGAAAAACAAAATGTAATATGCATGAATTGGGCTTAAATTTATTTTCTATTTAATAATTATCTATATAATCAAATATATGCTTAATTATCAGGAAAATTATTTTAATTAAATTGTAGTTCCTTATTGCATTTTACTATTTAATGAAGTTAATTTATAGCATAGATAATGTATTCTGGTTAAATATATGGCAAAATTTACAAGAATACAGTTTAAGAATGTTACCAACATGATTTAATAAATCAGCTGATCAACACATGCCAAGCTGGAATCTTCATCAGAACTGCAGGACATTTTTTACCCAGACAGCTATGCAAGATCAAAGATTCTTTTTTGGCACACATGCAGTATTAATTCAATTTTATTCCTTATTCAATATGAGTGTTATTTTATTTTATATTACAATTACAAACATAATTTTTACTTTACTAAATATATGTAACCCATATTTATATTAATTACTTTGTGTGAAATCAATACTTGTTTCCCCTTTGCATATGATACTGTAAGGCTATCTAGAAAAATTAGGATGAACTTAGTCAGCCACAAAACAACTCAGCTTGTATTCTTTTTTTGTAATGATTATATTAGATTATTTTACCATATAAATTATTATTTTTACTTGACATCAATCTGTATCAATTAATGCAATTTCAAAATATTGCACTAATTGTTTTCAGCTTTCAGTAAATGTGTAATGAAATATAAAATTTTCAAAATAATTTTATTTGAATTTACAAAAATTGTTTTATTAATTTCACAATTTTTTGAAAAAAGACAGATTCAATAGGTATTTTAAGCTATGTGATGATTCTTCATATATTTCCAGGGTAAATATTGGGTTTGTGTAGTATGTATTAAATTCCAAATAGAATGTATGCATTATTAGATTTGTTATGCATACTTAACCTTATATGTAAGGCATACCAGTCATAATTGGTATATTGTGTGTGTTAGTATTTATTTATATAACACTAAAATAGTGCAATATTAAGATTCATAATTTGGTTGGCTCTCAGACTATAGGAATCTCTTAATTCCTAATTTCTCTATGCACTTAATTCTAAGGCATTCTCAGTCAATACCAATACAATCTACAGATTATTTAGTCTTGTGTAAGTCTATTATTACAAGCTAAATCAGAAAAGTTTATATTTCATCTTTATATAACTCCTGATTTATTAGTTTTAATTCATAATTTTCATTTCCTTCCTAAAGATATTATCCTTTGTTGATAGATCTTATAATTCATATGACATAACCAGATTTGTATTGCTTGATAAAATGCTGTTATCTTATGACTTTTTTGTAGATTGCTATGGTTGAATCATCAGATTTTGATTCACTTCTAAGTCTCTTACAAAGTGCAGACAATGAGCAAAGGTCTAAAGCTGAGGTAAAACTACTATTTTTTTCAGTTTTTTTATAGAATTTAATATATATTAAACTTGGTACTATCTTTTTAGGAGTCATTTGAGTCAATACCTGCTCAAAATCGATTGAGTCACCTTCTTCAATCTATGCACAATAGAAATTTAAGTTCAGAAGTATGACATCCATTGCTAAAATGTAATAATTCTCTATAATCATGCATAAAGTCTAATCTTTTTCAATCTAATAAACAATTTCAGTGCAGAATTATGGCTGCTGTCCTGTTAAGACGACTGCTTGTCAATCAGTATGAGCAAGCTTTCAGTGAACTGGCCCCAGAAGCTCAAGAGGTTGTCAAGCAACAAGTTCTAAATGGCATAATTCAAGAAACTGAAAACGTCATCAGGAAAAAATTTGCTGATGCAGCTGCTGAGCTTGCCAGACAACAATTTGGTAAATATATTTTAGATCAATAATTTCAATTTATGTCTTCAATCATTTTTTAAGTTAGACTATCTTCTATAAATAAATATTGTCTTATGAAATTTCAAATGTAACATTCTCAGACAATTTACCTGAGTTTTCAATAGATTTCACTTGCCAGACAACTTATGAAAAATTAATCTGTATAATGGTATATTTATCAGTTATTTGACTTTTTTAGATGATAATAATTTGTGCACCTGGCCAGAATTCATCAAATTTTTATTCGAGTGTATGCAATCCAATAGTAATGATTTGAAAGAAATTGCGCTTCATATGTTTACTGCTGTACCACTGATATTTGGTGATCAGCAGAAACCGAATTTGGCTCCTATTCACAACATGCTTGGTCAATCCCTGGTGGATACTCACTTGCCTATTCGTGTGGCGGGCATGCGAGCTGTCTCTTCATTCGTCATTGCAAATGAAGAGGAATCGGATGTTTTAAGTGCCATGAAGGATTTATTACCACATTGTCTTCAAGTAAGTATGTGTTGTTGTTCATGCATCTGATTTGTGTGCATAACAATTTAATATAGACTATAACGTTTCCTAATTTAGGCCTCAGATAATGCAATGGTTAGCATTGCGTAAAAGTGTATTGTAAAAAGTTTATCTGTGATTAAATCTGTTTGTTCCTTGTTGACTCACGTTAACTTCACTTAAAACTTTCCTGTAATATTAAAAGCTATCTGGTGTAATCATGAGTTTCTGAATGAGGTATGTCATGAATGGGCACGCTATACTGCTTTTGTACATTCCGAATCGATGCAAATCAGTTGAAATCGGAGTGTCGCAGTAACTTTCACTTTCTTATTCATTCTCTTAACTGATTAAGCGCAAATTTTTGTATCCTATAAGAGGGATTATTTAATGAAATTGTAATTGACAATAAACGAGATGAGAAAATTGTAAGTTTGTTTCTCTCGTAGGGCATTTCAATTATTTATCGTTGAGGTTTTCCCGATGTCTTGATAATTTCAAAAAGCTAAAGTTTGTATCATTGAGTAATCTTTGTTTCAAATGAAATCATTTTTATTCAAATATTTCAGGTTATATCGGATAGCATTCAAAATGATCCTTACGATGATACTCTCCTGAAATGTTTAGTTGATCTGGCTGACTCTGTCACGAAGTTCTTGAGACCCCATCTCAATCAAACAATGGAACTCTGTTTCAAGGTAATAAGCTCTTCGTCTCAATATAATAATGAAATGCAAATTGCGTTTAACCGATTTCAATAAAAGCTACTGAATTTTCTAAGATATCAAGAAGCAAGCTAGTGCATCCATCATGTAATATTCCCCCCAAAAATCATTCAAGTCGGTATAATTAAAGCTATTAGGTTATAGACTTAAGTGAGTTTTAAAAAACAGCTGCCATAGCTCAACAAGATGTTTACTTCAAACTGAGTTTGGATACCCAATTGTGTCAGTTTCAAATGAAAGTTCTCAAACGTCGTGTCATTATTAACAGCAAAGCATTTAGCTTTATATAAATAAGACTGCGTCAAAATGAATTTTTTAATGATTTGAGAGCTCTGAACTAGTTGCTTTATTATATTTGATAGACTTCGCGGAGTCTAACTAAATACTATCGAATGATTAGTGATGCCTATCCTCCTGTTTACTTGGTATTAACTTGCTTAATCCTATAGCGTACGAAATTATAACCGATTAACTCTTATGTTTTGACTGTATGTATTGATCAATAGCATCACCGTGTTGTGATGTGATGTGATTCTATTTAAAGGATTGATTGATTCTTGCATCTCATTCTCTACTGATTCCTGATTTCATGAGAGAATATAACATCATATAGCTTATCATTCGAAGTGGTATCTCCTCATTTGTTTTGTCAAATCCAATTAATAAATCGTTTTACATACAGTGTCCGTTTCATGCTAATAAGGAATCAATGAAAATCTAACGCTTTTAATGTTGTACTATTTATAATATTATGTTATAAATTTGTAATATTTGTGCGTTTCTTTTCGTGTTAGTTAAAGTTAGACTTCATTTCTAGAGGGAAAAGTCTGTTATTTCTAAATTATCTTTCATTCAATAAAGTTTGAAGTAAATATTAAGTGGAATCATTTAAATTTCTAGAGTGTTTAGATGATTTCCTACGACTTATGTCTTAACATAAATTTAGAAAAAGATTAAATACGCTAATATCGTTTTACTTAGTACTTACTGTACATCATATTTCTTATTTTCTGATTATTATCATTTCCAATATTACAGATTTACTATTACTTATTGGCAGGCTTGGTTATATATATATATGGTTATTGCTCACGCGTGAGATATTTGGCTGTTGTTGCCTAAATATATGCCTAAGGTTACGATTTTTAATTAATCGCAATTATCTATTATTTTATCGTGCCATTATTTAGATATAGATATATATGCAACTGTAGATTATTAACAAAATTAGAAAATGAATATTTTATTGAGTTTCGTATTCATGTGATAACCAAACCACGATACAATAATATCATTTCGTCTGTGCGATGAGTTATCATGTAGAAAGAAGAAAACAATGCATGCATAAGGAAATGAAATGAAATACTTATTTATATATTACTGCTCGCTTTAGTGCTTGCTTCGTATCCAGCAAGGAAAGAAAAGAAGAATCAGAGGGTTTTGTTAGCTGGAGCAATTTCACTACTGACTTCAATGCTCTTAGTTGTTTACACGCGGCTGAGCTGTGTTTTATAGAATCTTTCTTCGGGTGAAGGAAATTTCCTTATCAATTATGCGTGGATTACATTAAATGATTTCCATTTGCATAATTCCACCAATAATAGTTCTGTCGTAAGACAATTCATTCAAATACATTTTTATGCGATGAAGTTTTTACTCAGTGCAAAGACATGGAAACGAATTTTCCTTTCATTACTAATTCGAACTAAACCGTTAGGATATAGGATCTCATATTGTTTACAATCAAACGATTTATGTGAGAGTAATTTAAACATAAGATTTAGTTGATTCGTGTTGTCGTACTTTTTTAGGTACTTCAAAATACCGAGATTGATGATAATCAGCGCCACCTCGCTCTTGAGGTCATCATTTCCTTATCGGAGAATGCGCCTGCTGCTGTGCGCAAATCTGGGCGATTCATTGAGCCTTTGATCCAAACATTGATTAAGATGATGACCGAGCTGGACGATGACAATGAATGGTCCGCACACGACGAAGCAGAAGAAGATGATGACACAAGTAACGCTGTTACTGCAGAAATGGCTTTGGATAGATTCGCTTGCGCTATGGGAGGACAGAAAGTACTGACCGCTATCACCCAGATTGTGTCTCCCATGCTCACATCCGGTTAGTTGATTATGATTTAACTTGAGCTGATAACCACATCGTAATTTTAAGACTTCAGTATAGTTTGTATCGTTTTCAGCTGACTGGAAATGTCGTTATGCCGCTCTCATGGCTGTGTCGGCTTGTGGAGAAGGATGTCACAAATTTATGGATGCCATGCTGAAAAACATTCTCGACTCGATTCTACCATTTTTATCCGACCCGCATCCGCGAGTTCGTTTTGCTGCTTGCAATGCTGTTGGCCAAATGTCCACCGATTTTGGACCCAAATTGCAGAAGTGCTATCATGACAAGGTCATTCCCGCTCTCATGAATGTTTTGGACGACAATGCCAATCCTCGTGTTCAGGCACACGCGGGCGCCGCTATTGTCAATTTCAGTGAGAATTGTCCCAAGGTGTGTATCACCAGCATAATAACACTTTAGTACCTTTTATTAGTGACGTGACGTTATGGCTCCTTCTAAATATTTGTTGTTAACAGTACTAACTAAGTGAGACTTTTGATCGATAAAATCTCTATTGATTCTATCTCACTAATCCCTATTGCATGTATATCGTGCTGGTGGGATTGTTTTAGGAAATGGACTGTATAATTACTACAGCTGTCATGCAAAATACAGTCATCTAATTTGTTTGCTTACTGGACTGTCTTTGTTTTAGGTTGTAATTTAGATCAATAGCAATTTTTCAATTAGTCTTTTATTAGCTTGATTCATTAGTTTTTAACAATAATTTCACAAAGTTGAGTAGATATTCTTTCGACTCAAATAGCTTCATCAATAAATAAATTCTGCACACTGTCTAAATGAGTGATGATCTTGGTTCTGGTATTGATTTCTTGATTAAGCATAGGGAAGTGAACTCTGTGTACAGGAATAGTAAAAGTTGACTGACTTTAAAGAGTTAGATGTTGAAACAAACTTTAGTTATTAGGATTGTCTTCCGCAAAAGCTTTCGAAAATATTTTACTTGATGATTCTCTGCGATGATAGTAGATAGATAGATAGATAAGCTATTTATTGAATATCTAATTATATAAATATTCCTTCAGAAGTGTTTTTAAGAAAGTTTAAGTAAAACTAGCCTGTTTTCGTCATGAGTTAATTTCTAATCTCATTGTATTTTAGCGCTAAACAAATTAGTTATTGGTTTGTTTAGATCGGATAGAAATGCATTTTAATTTAATTTTTTTATTTACATAGAATGTTTTGGCGGGACATTTGGAACTGTTGATGACTAAATTAGAGCAGGTTTTGCTTGCCAAATTTCATGAACTGGTGAATAATGGTAAAAAGCTCGTTCTAGAACAGATTGTCACTAGCATTGCATCAGTCGCAGACACTGCGGAGGAAAAATTCGCTATATTTTATGATCGGTGAGTTGACAACTTATCACTGGATTACAGTCCTGTTTATTTAAACTGTCATTTATTCATTTAAGAGAACTTCATGGTTTTGTCACTGTATGAGTTGTTAAAATAGGTTCTTCTTAAATGACTTATTTGTAAAAATTACATTCAGCATGTCCTTGATTGTTACTGTATCTATCTATATTTTATTCTCATTAGATTCATGCCGAGTCTAAAATTCATTATGGAACACGCTGTTCAGCCTGAATTGCGCCTATTGAGAGGAAAGACTATTGAGTGTATCAGTTTGATTGGATTGGCTGTGGGTAAGGAGAAGTTTATTCAAGATGCTGCTGATGTTATGAATCTCTTACTGAAAACTCAGACGCAGGAAACTGATTTAGCAAGTGACGATCCACAGGTAAATAATCTCTTACCTATTGAAGGGAATATTTATTTACTGTTAAATTTTAATTCTTTTTATTTATTTATATATCTATTTAGGTGACTTATATGATCAGTGCGTGGGCTCGCATCTGTAAACTGATGGGAAAAGATTTTGAACCTTATTTACCAGTAGTCATGGGCCAGGTATTGAAATCAGCTCAAATACAGCCTGAGGTGTGTCTGATGGACAATGAAGAGGTTGATAGTCAAGACGCTGATGTCGACTGGCAAATTGTAAAGGTCGGAGAAGATCAAAATTTTGCTATCAAAACCAGGTAATATATAATCCTGATTCTTACAAAGTTTAGTCAGTTATCATTGGTTTAAAGATTTGAAGAATTAATTATATCAATCTTTCGAATAATATTCTGTAATTTGTATTTAAAACCTAACCAAATCGTCTTACCTATGTCTGTAGCTTAGTTCAAACGTATCATCATTTGAAAACATTTTCAGTGGTCTTGAAGATAAAGCTACCGCCTGCCAGATGCTTGTTTGTTATGCTCGTGAACTGAAAGAAGGTTTTGCTCAATATGTTGACGAAGTCATAAAGATTATGGTTCCTTTGCTTAAATTTTATTTTAATGATGAGGTAAATTCACAATGTTGTCTTCTAAAAAAATGTATAGGCGGTACTACTACTATGTGGAATTCATTTTTTATTCACTATAATTTGTAATTCAATAAATACAGGTTCGTGCTGCCGCTTCTGAGTCCTTACCTTATCTTCTGGACTGCGCCCAATCTAGAGGCGAGCAGTATGTTCGGGAAATGTGGGACTTCATCTTACCTAATTTACTATCGGCAATTGCTAATGAACCCGAGCGAGAAATGGTGGGTGATGACTTGTTAGCTCTGGCTAATTGTGTGGAAAAGATGGGTCGAGGTTGCCTCACCAGTGAGCAAATGCAAGAACTCTATACTCAAATGAATAAATTGTTTCTAGAACATTTTGAAAAACACGACCAACGAGTCGCCCAAAGACAAGTGAGATAATATGAATTTCTGATTTTGTATCTTGTACTACTACATATTACTTCAATTTATCTCTATATTCTTATTTGTTTAGGATGAAGACTATGATGAGGAAGAAGAGGAAAGATTGGTCAATGAGAAAGATGAGGATGAATATGTATTAAGCAAATTAAGTGATGTAATGCACGCACTGTTTGTCACTCACAAATCAGATGCACTACCCTTCTTTCAACAGTTGATGCCTCATATAGTGAAACTACTGGTCAGTGAATACAGAGCACTTGTACATTTATCGATGCAAAGACATGTTTATTTTCCTATTAGTTGACTTTATTATAATCATTAAAGAACTTTAATAAAGTGTCATTCAACTCTCACTTAACTAGGATGAAAGTTAGATTGAATGCCAGTTCTAAGCAATTTTCAAAACTTACTTTAAACATTATAACTTCACGTTGTTTAAAAAACCATTATTTTAGTATAATTAAATTTCTTATTCATTAATTTTTTAAACAACTACATAAAATGCGCCGGAAGTCACTTTGCGTATGTTATAAAAGTGACACTGAAATACGCATATACTTCCCTTAATATTCGTATTCCCAATCCCTCTGTGATTGTATCGAATTTGTGTCCATCAATATATCGAAGCAGCAATGTTAATCCCGAAACACTTCTAAATAAAACTTTTCTAATCCTTTTTTAATAAACATTGAGTTCCTATGTCATTCATTATTCAGGAGCGAAATCGTCCTCACAGTGATCTTCAATGGGGCATCTGTTTTTGGGATGATGTTATTGAGCACGCAGGAGAATTCAGTTGGCAGTTCCATGAATATTTTCTACCCGCTTTTCAAATTGGACTTCAAAGTCAAGAGGAAGATGTACGCCAATCTGTTTTCTTTGGTATCGGTGTAGCAGCTTCTAATGGGGGTCCAGAGTTCAAGCCCACCCTGCAAGCCGCTGTACCTGCAATTACGGAGATGGTCGAAGCGCCCAATAGTCGATCCGAACAATTTAACATCTGTACTGAAAATGGCATCAGTGCTTTAACTAAAGTATGCGAATAGCATGTGCTCATTCTCAATATTTCTATTGTCTGTTAGCATTTATTATTATTAGGGTTAGATTTTACTTTATTCTTAAGATTTGCAAGCATTCTCCTGATTGCCTTCCTAATCAAAATGTGGATCAGTTTTTGCAACGTTGGATTCAATGGCTGCCAGTATGGGAAGACAAAGAAGAGGCGGTTCACGTTTATAACTATCTTTGTGATTTAATTGAGGCTAATCATCCTGTTATTTTGGGAGCTGATAACAGTAATCTACCAAAGATCGTTCAACTCATAACAGAGTGTATTCACAAAGAAGGATTGCCGTCAGACAACCAAACTTATCACCGCTGTTTAAACATAATTCGTCAGATTCATGTAAGATGATAAATGTCCTTAATTTATTGTCCACTTAGTCGATTATCTGTGAATGCGATTTGATGTTTTATTATGTAACCAATTGTTGAAAGCATACTTAGCTTTTCAATGATAAATTGCTTTGTTTGTTCTAATTCTAGTATTTTTTATATTTATTTTAGTCAAATGAAGCGCTATTCAATGCTTGTCTTACTCTTTTATCCGATGAACAGAAAACAAGCCTTTCAAAAGCCCTCCAGTAAAAAACATAGCATGGTTCGTCTGAGTATCTTTTCTGAGTTCGTCATTAAAGATTCACAAATGTTTGTGAATCACTTAATTAATTCAATTTTTAGGAGGAACTGATCTTTTATCGTCATCAAGATTTTAAATTCCGATTTTTTTTTAGTGAATCCCTTGTAGATCTATCAACCAAACAATTAATGAAATTCTCTGTTCTTGATTGTAAAAGATAATTTTTCTTTCATATTTATATTAATTCATTGAAAAATGTATTTGTATATTTCTTAAATTATGCTGCATCATTCCTTTAATATTTTGCTAATTTTATGAGAAGATTATAAATCAACTGGAAGATTTCCTATATAAGCTGGGCGGCACATTCAAATTATGAATATTTTTTTATTGATACTGTGAATATTAAATGCGTTTATTGGGGCTTCACTAGTCGTGCTTAGATGTCTTATTCTGTTTTTTCTCAGCTATTTATCCTCCATATGATTGTAAGAAATAAATCTCTTGGTTAAATGTATCTTTTGATTTAATTTTTATAGCAAAATTATAAGTTAGAATAATTTTTAAGTGTTGGTCAAATTTATCAGGTTGTGTCGGTTGGTCCACGTATTATTAGTTTAAATAATAATAATAATAAGTGTTTATTTATTTTTGAACATGGCTATGTACAAAAATGGGAATCAGTACATATGAAATGAACCGCCCATTCCAATTAGACTTGGTTAGTAAGTATAAGTTTTATTCTCATACTGATTAGCGCATATATAATGGAATGAGAATAACACCAGCCATTTTTGGTTGGGAGAAATTGCGGATCCGTTTGTTATCCTTTATTACTGTCACTACAGTAGTTACAATCTTGCCTATAACAAAATGCGTTTATCAGCTTGAACGTATGGTGTTACTAATTATATCCAGAATTAATTTAAAGGCTCTTTTTCAATTGGTTTAAAGATAAGGAAGGACTAATCAAATAATCGATTCTGGTGTTACATTATTTCAGAATGTAGACAATAGGACTGTTAAGTGACTCTCCAATTCTATGGAAATTTAGACTTCTCTTGGATAGATACTACATAATCTCTGTATGCTCTTCGAATCCAAGGGAAGTCATTTTCCATAGAATTAGAGGGTCGCTTAACAGTCCTATTGGCGGATTTGTTTGTTGAAGCTTTTAAAAAACTAATTTGACCTTGAAGTTTTAATAATCATAATTCAATGATAGAATTGAGCTTTATATTAAATTATCTATTGATTTTCATACTAAAAATACTTTAATTGCATGTATATGCTAATTCAAATGTACAGATCTGTAATAGATTGAAAATGGGCTTATAAAATATCTTGTATGAAGTTTTAACGAAAATGGCGGCAATTATTTACGATACTTCAGCTATGCGTTCCAAGCATGACCCTAGAATAAATGTTATTGGTTACGATGGAAGACATCTTTATTTAAAAATCTCTGCTTCCGAATGTTATGCTGAAATGATATGTGACAAAGGATAGTTTTCGTTTTAAATAAAACTGTCAAAGAGGTATGTAAAATAGACTAATGTAGATTAATCAAATGCCATTTATTATAATACTTCTAAAAAGTGACATATTCTTGCACAGTTTTATATGCCAATCATATTTCTACTTCAGAACACTTATCACTACTATTCAAAAATTTAATTTTGAAAAAAGAAGTTACTCCAAAAAATAAATAGAAATAGCCTACTTGACTGGTTTATTTAATATCCAAATAACCAAATAATAATATATTTTTGTTGATTAATTTAATAATTAATTAACAAATTAACTTTGAAAGTTTCTATTGAATCTAATGCCAAATCAAACTTATTAATCAGGGATGTGATTCTTCCTTATTAATAAGGATTTCCTAATTTTTTTGTTTGAAATACTTGAAGTCCCTCTAAAAAACAGTTATAGATATAAGGAAATGGTATACTTGGAGGGGAGCCCCTCTTAGAGACCTTTTATAGCTATAAATAATGAAATGGTAATAATTGGTGTCTCTGAAAAATGAGTTCATTATATATTTATTTTGTAATCACATCCCTGATTAATTTATTAAAAGGTACATTCAGATTTCACTTTGACAGTGTATTATTTTGATTTTTTGAAGGTATAATCTTAAATTTATTTCATGTTAGAATGAGCAACTTATCATTCTATGTAATAAAAATATGAAGAAATTAATAATTAGCATAACCATTATTCATTATCTATATATATTTATTTACCATTGGATATTTAATTCATTTCAGTGATAAACACAAAAATAATTTTTTTACTAAGGTAAAGGTTAGGAAACATTATCTACACTGCAAATACAAATGACTATTTAATCACTGAATTTCATCATAACTTATCACTATGGTACTGACTAATAAATAGTAGCTAGTTATCACTATAATTTGTTATACTTATAATAAGAACGACAATTGTTGCTTATATCTAGTCAACTTAAAATCTGACTGGCTAGATAATCATTCAAATCATAGCATAACTTGTCAGTGTGGTACCACTATAACTAGTCATTTTTATTTGCAGTGAATATTTATATTTTTAAAAATATAACTAACAATTCGAAAATTAAATGAAATAGTATGTCATGAAGCTATTATGACTATTTTATTTTCTTATTTTGTACCATTCAAGTTTAATTACAGCAGTCTTGCTGGTTATTAACTTGAATATATTTTTATTATAGTGTTTAAAAATCATAATTTTTTACCATTGTGCCGCAAGACCTTGTAATTTCTAGGATTTACCTATTTTGACAACATTTTATAAAACCAGTTTGTAAATTGATATTGAAAGCAGTTTGTGTAATACAGAATAACAATAGCTAACAATTTGTTTCATGTCTAATTTGAGATGTCAATTCTAATAACTTTGATGAATTTTACTCTAGGTGCTTGCTTTAAGAATACTGCTTTTTTCAATTAACATGCTGATTATTTTATAAAGCCTTATTTATGTATCGCTAAAAAAGTTCATAGAATGGAGGTATATATATAACTAATTTTTACATTATCATACATATCTTATATATTTATTGTATTGCTATATTTTAGAGATCATTCTGTCATGAATAATCTTTATGACACTGATCACCTAATAGAAGATATTAATTTTATTGGAGGTTACATTTTCAGGCCTGCAATTCTAAATCTGCAGAATGAAGATATTGGTAAAAAAAATTGTTATTTTTGAGTATACTATTAATTTTTATATTACATTAGTAATCCTAGATATTTATTTCTATGATAATTAGACACAATTTTGTGGTAGTAGTGTAGGACCTAGATTTTAGGCCAATACTTCCTATATATGGTGGTTATGCATATGTTTAGTTATTCATTTTTGTGCTTGGACATAAATTAGAGTAAGAATATTTATAGTATGTCTTTTGTAAAACTTAAATCAAATTTTTAAACTATTTAAAATGAAATTATGAAAC
Organism: Monocelis spectator; assembly: GCA_036784945.1. Lineage (NCBI taxonomy): Eukaryota > Metazoa > Platyhelminthes > Proseriata > Monocelididae > Monocelis > Monocelis spectator. Next base: position 20,462 of record JAYMFX010056671.1, read on the forward strand.
AATAAATCAGACTAAGTAATGATCAATTTGATATCTATTTACTAGGTATTATTTTACTTTTATAGTTTAAATTTAAACTCTAAGTTTTTGTTAATTTGTTTAAAATAATTCTTTGTTGTTATTTAGTTAAAGAAACTGTGAAATGTGTTTGGCACTCCAAATCTCAAGGGATAAAGGTAAACAATTGTGATGCATGTAGTCATGACAGTTCACTATAGTACCCCATGGTCAGCTTTTTTAATTTCGTTCTAATTTCTTGTTTCAGGGAGTAAATTTGGGAGGCAATTCATTCAATCCAGATTTAAATTGTATTAGATCATTACCTCTAAATGACTTAATAGATTTAGAAAACTACAGACATTCTAGCAAGTCTAATTTATCAGAATGGAGAAAATCTCAGCAACGTATCAAAAGTGAAGGCATTATGGAGACAAAGAAATCTAAGAAAAATAAACTGAGTAAACATCATAAAAACAAACTAAATAAAGTATCCAAAAAGGTTAAAAAATTGGGACCACCAAAGCCTTACAAAAAAGCAACACAGAAGGTATGTATACAATTTATTGAATAACCATTTGTTATTACTAACTGCAAAGATGTGTATGTAAAATCATTATTAGCCTATCAAATTTAATTAATTAAGATTATTTAAATTATAAAGTAGGATATTTAAAAGATTTTTAAGCTTAATGCCATTCGATTATTATTGAAAAGTGTCACTTTTTAAATCTTTTAATCCATATTTACCAGCTTATGACTCCCAATGATACAAATTTTGGATTGTTTTATGTGTAAGTTTTCATAATCTTACTTTTTCATTTTAGTGGGATTTAGACAATGTTGAAGCTATCAATGATATTATACGTGCTCAAAGAGAACAATACTACAAAACTAAAGGTGTTGGAAAGTCTAAAGGTGCTTTGTCAAAGAGAAAGAAGCTCTGGAAAATAATTATAAAGAAAGAATTGTGCAAAGTAAGTATTTATATTGATAAATTAGATGCTTTTAATAATATCGCATAATGTTGCTAATTAGAAAAATTTTATTGAAAATTATATATTCTTACTCAATTTCAAAGTGGAATTCGTCTTGTTTTCATTCCACTTAATGACTAAAGGTATCTTAAATTTAAAATCAAACGTTTCATAATTTTCCTGAGTGTGTAATTATTATTTATTTTCTCTGCTAGTATGTTCGTCAAAAAACAGCCCTTCGTAAGGAGTTGTTAGCAACAGCTAAACGAGCTGCTAGAGATTGTGCTCGTCACCTGAGACAACGTGCCTTGGTCTCTCAAAAATGTGCAAAGGATGCTGTGTCAAGAGGAAAGAGACTCTCCCGGGACATCTCAGTTTACTGGCGACAATTTGAACGGGTTGATAAAGTGTCTAAGAAACGCGCTGATAGAGTCTTGGCTGAACAAAGAAGAGCTGATATTGAACTTTTAGAAGCTAAACGGCAACAGAGAAAATTGAACTTTTTAATCACTCAAACGGAGTTGTATGCCCACTTTATGGCTAGAAAAGTAAGTGGGGATCAATTCTCTATGCAATCACAATCTGGAAAGCTAGATTGCATACCTCATGATGATGAAGTTACAAATCATATTTTAAGTCGACTAGAGGAGGATATTGAAGCCACTGAACCTAAGAAGCCTAGATTAATTGAAGATGATTCATATGGTGAGTAGGTATATGCTTTTATAAACTAAGGTATATATTGAGAATTTTTGATGAATTCAATTGTTATAATCTGATTTGTAGCAAATCCAATTATTTGGAAATGAGAGATCTGTTTGATCAGCTTTATATCATCTATTTGATTAAATCTTATGTTGGAGATTTGACCTGAAAATCCTTAATTTTTTATATTTAGATCCTGAAGGAATGAAATCAAAAGCTCTAGGCATAGCAAAAATGGCTGTAATGAAGCAGACTGAAAAAGTAAAATCGTTACATAATAATTGAAGAATGAATATAACCTTTATTTAATTGGTTTTATAGATAAAGAATAAATTTATTTTTAGGTCAATAAATTTCCAGGTCAATCCGGTACTGCACCTCTCTCCCAAGCTACTTTATCTTCGGGGTCTACTGAGCACGTCCAGCCAAGCCTATTCCAGGGTCAATTAAAACATTACCAATTGAAGGGTATGAATTGGCTGTTGGATTTATTTGAGCAAGGCATCAATGGAATACTGGCGGATGAAATGGGCCTGGGGAAAACAATTCAGACCATGGCGTTTTTTGGTATTCTGTGTGAAGTAAGTTTTGCAGAAAATATTTCTGTTCAACTAACGCAACATAAAAATATCAATACATCACTGAAATTATAACTTATTTATTTATTTTAGACGTTTGGTTTGTGGGGTCCTTTTCTCGTGGTTGCTCCCACTTCAACTCTTCATAATTGGACTCAAGAAATCGCGAAATTTTTACCCGCCTTGAAAATCGTGCCCTATTGGGGTACACCCGCTGAACGTAAAGTACTCAGACGTTATTGGTCTAATTCCTCAATTTTGGGTGGAGGATCTGGTCTCGATAATGCTAAATCAGGTTCTACCGAAGGAGGTGGCATATTAGGCACTCAAAATGCCAGCTTTCATGTTGTAGTAACCAGTTATCAGGTGGTGCGGCAGGATGTGAAGTTCTTATCGCGAATCAACTGGCAATACATGGTGTTAGACGAAGCACAGGCAATCAAAAGTACTTCTAGGTAAGTACTTCTTCTTAATCAACTATATTTCTTAATGTAATTGTCATTTTTGTATTTAGTGTTTTTATAAATAAATATCATAGAATTAGAACATAGGATTGTGTTTTTTGCGATATGAGTTAATGAAGGCGTTTAGAAATATTTTTTTTCTTTATAGTCAGCGATGGAATACTTTATTGGGGTTTAATTGTCGGAATCGTTTACTGCTCACTGGAACACCAATTCAAAATACGATGCATGAGGTAGACATTCTCTTTTCAATTGATGAATGAATTCTATTATGGTTAAGGTGGTCAGATATAAAGATGAATATTCTATTTTAGCTATGGGCTCTATTGCATTTCATTATGCCAACATTGTTTGATTCACATGAAGAGTTCAGTGAATGGTTCAGTAAGGATATCGAATCTCAAGCATCGACTACCAACTCCTCGACTGCCAACACCTCTACCAAGTGCGGTGAGAGTGGGTTAGCAAGTAAACTCACCGAACAGCAATTGGCCAGATTGCATATGATCTTGAAACCTTTTATGTTGCGTCGTGTAAAAGCAGATGTCGAAAATGAGCTCTCTGATAAGGTTAGTTAGTAATTGCTTTTAGAAATATTTTGTGTCTTCTACTACTTTTGTGAAAACAAAATTGCCTTCAATTTCTCCCTGTAGAATAATTCATTCTTCTTTATATCGGAATAATTATTTTTAGATCGAAGTATTGGTGTATTGTGACATGAGTCTGCGACAATGTCAATTACATTCACAGCTAAAGCGAAAGATTACCATCGCCGAACTGAAAGATGTGGCCATGACGGCGGGCAGCGGTAAAGAAATTGCTAGCAATGCCAGCGCCAGGACACTTTTTAATTTAGTGATGCAGTTAAGAAAAGTTTGTAACCACCCGGATTTGATTGAAAAGAGGGGTGTAAGACACGTGTGTTTGCTTTCTCTACCTCCTATTCAGATTCCCAAGTTAATTTTTCAAGAATGTGAGTTAGGAAATGTATTATAGTTCTCACTAACTAATTTAAATCGATTTGTATATAATTATTTTACTAACTTAAATGTATCTGTGTAATTCTTATTTTAGGTATATTTCATGATAATTACTCAATGAAAATGAGTAATCGTTTCAACATTTACACAGCCGAAAATATTTACAGGTCACTCTTCCATAACACAAGTAAAAAAAATTCAAAATTCTTTTTATTCATGGAATATAAATTACTATTGTTTATGTGTACTCCATCCAGTAACAGTAGAATAATCAGGGATATTATTTCGTTTCAACGTATTGTGTACTCATTCTATGATAACGATAATTGAAATAAAAACTACACAATTCAATTGAGATAATCCCCATTTTTATCAATCTTTTGAAGTCCATTGAGATGACCTTGGTTTCCCCGACCCTTCGTTTCGTTTGCTGCAGGTAACACGTTCACCTTCTTTAAATTCTTTGACTAGTCTTTATTAGACATGACGTAGGCTACAAGCATTTTCTTCGCCCCATGCACTAGATCTCTGTAGCGCTTAACATTATTGTGTCTCACCTCTGTTTAAATGTAAAATTTAACTGCTCGTTAGTAGCTTCCCTACTATTTTTTGATGACGTAGAAAATAATTTACACGTAATGGACATGAAATGTCGTTTTTTATCTTAAATTTTGAGCCTAAATGCATAGAAATTCTCTACAAAATGTCTGAAGTGAGGGATAAATATGCTAACCTTGTAGGTGAAATATATTAATAACCATCTTAAAATGTTCTCAAAAACGCTAAAAGATTTATGTAAGCATTTAATATAGTATGTATTACGATATTGTTTTGAATAATTATATTTTTGTTAAGCTAAATTGATATTTATTTTTCCTATTTTAGAAAATTCTGTTTTCTCATTCACAAGACTAATTGATTTGTCCATCAGTGAATTAGAGTTCATGATGTCTCCCAAGTCCAGTTCGCCATATATCGCAAAGATGGCGCACTTTAAGGATCATGCTTTTAAAAAACGTTCGCATTTAGTTTCTTTCAATGCATTCTGGCACCCTTCAAATTTTCACGTTTCACGAAGTCTACTTATGCAGCAAAGCGTGGGCTACAATATGCTTCACGAAAGTTCTTTACTGTCTGCCTTAATCTTAAATCCCAATAATTTGCCAAGTTGGTCTTCTGCATTGATGCTGCATGTTGTATCTCAACCTATTCGCTTTCATGTATCAGATTCATTGTGGAAGCTTTATCAATCTAAAATTGAAAGGCCCGTTTCTAATGTTGTCTCATGGAAGCATCGCCCTCAGATCGAACTTGTTGATCAAGATACAAGACTTGCCGATTCTGGAAAGCTGAAAGCTTTAGACATAATGCTAGTCAGGTTGAAAAAGGAGGGCCACAGAGTTCTCATTTACTCTCAAATGACGAAAATGATCGATATCCTCGAGGTAAAAACTAAAATTAGTTCATCAAGTTTTATTATTCACTAACATTTCATTTGATTTATTGCTGAATACGTTTCTGGTGTTAAAATAACTTGATCGGAATTTTATTTTGTTTTATTGTTATTTATTTTAGGACGTGATGACTGTTCGTCAGTATACTTATATTCGTCTGGATGGTTCTTCTAAGCTATCTGATCGTCGCGATTTAGTTGCTAATTTTCAAAGTCGAGATGATATTTTTGTTTTTCTTTTGTCAACGCGAGCTGGTGGTCTGGGAATTAATCTTACAGCTGCTGATACAGTAATCTTTTATGATTCTGACTGGAATCCTACTGTTGATCAGCAAGCTATGGATCGAGCGCATCGCTTAGGACAGACAAAACAGGTTAGTCACTCTTCTATTCTCTGTGAAATTGATGATCTTTACAGAATGAATGCCTATAGTATGCGTGATATATTAATATTTTTATTTTTAATATTCGCATTGGTTTCTTTTATTTTCAAGGTCACGGTTTATCGATTGATATGCAGACATAGTGTTGAAGAGCGAATACTCCGAAGAGCTGAGGAGAAGCGTGCTATGCAGCGTATGGTAATAAAGGGGGGTAGCTACGAATTGGAAGAATCCACCATTGCCAGTAATGATACTTTAAATGCTGGTGAAGTAGTTTCTTTGTTAATGGATGACGAGGAGATGATGACACGACAGAATTTAGAATGGCAGCGGAAACGTCAAGACCGATCAAAATTGGGTGTACCGGAAATGAGTGAATTTGACGATGCTAAAATTAGTGACAGAGATGAAGAAGCCTCGGGGGACACTCTCCTAGAAAAGCTGCGTAGAGATGCATGGGCTGCTAGAGTACGTTGTTACTTTTCTTTTGAAGAAAATGATTTATCAAGACTTAATTGTTTAATATACTTTTATCAAGAAATCGTTTTGAGTACTTAAACATCGAAAAGTACGAGTATATTTAATGAATGATTGTAGTTAAAATGTTTGATAAAATCGAGCAGAACTTTAACATCAAGTACGGATATCATAATGTAATTTAAACCCACTTTTTATTTTAGTCTCGTGGGGGTGGTCGTCCTAAAAAATTTCGACCTTTAGATTCAGTTGGACTGACTTCAAATTCACGGTCCTTTACTCAAATCAACAGTGCAGATAATTCTATGGATAGCAGCACTGTTTCTAGAGGGGGATTTTTATCCCCTCGTGGATCAAGAGGGAGAGGCAAAGGTAGAGGATCCCTGAACGATAAGCGGGAGCGGGATGAATCTTCTATTTCACCTAAAATTAAACGTGGTAGAGGTCGTGGTAAAAAGTAGCTTTAGTTTTAATTTAAAATTTGCAATAACACCTTTTTGCGGTGACATTGTTTACTAGGATGTAGCTAAATTTGCATGTTAGTGTATTTACGAGTATATTGTTGGAGAAAAGATTGTAGCTATTTTTCTACCATAGATGAATTTTATTATGAACTGTTCAGATATTACGTTTATTCAGCAATTACTGTAATTAATTACATTTAATATATTTTTTAAGTCACAACAAAGATTGAATGGGAAAATACTTTTTTCATTTCCAATTACTGTTAAAAAGAATCAGTTACATTTTAAGTAATCGATACCTTTATTATTCTGATTGAAAATGGAAGTCTATTTGGCTCTTGTAGATAATAAATTGTTTTAATAAATTAATGTTCACTTAACATTCAGTATGTGGCCTTCAGTCTGATCCAAAATGTATTTTTGTATGTATATGTAAATACTACTGCATATTTCGCATCCCAATCTGTAAATATTGTACAAAAATAAATAATACTTTATAAATCGATAATTGTAAAATCTGTCTTCTGGATTACCAATTACGATGCATTTAACTTATTGTATAATTATTATTATGCTAATAAACAACTGCAATACTTTCATAATCTATATTTTTGTAATTCAAATCTCAAGTTTTCATAAATCGTGAAAAACTACATGGATATACTACCACATGAAAACTAAAGTCACGTTTAAATCGTCTAGTTTTTTTTCAGTTTCAACAAATCATTAGAGAAACTTAACATGCTATAGAGAGTCAATGAAGATTTCTGACAATTCTTTCAAAAATCACTCTTCTCACATTCAATGCAGAACATGTACTCAATTGATGGATACTAGAATAATAAGTTATAGCTTATCCAACAAGCTTTACTCTGTATGACCTCACTTATATTTATTCGATATTCAAAAAGATCTTAGCAGTGTAAGTTAGGTTTCACTAGCGTTTAATCTCTCACGGTAGGGCTGAATAATTTTATCTCAAAAAAAAATGCCCATGGATAAATGCAATAGAAATCATTTGTTTACATGC
>JAYMFX010056783.1:0-11133 GCA_036784945.1 Monocelis spectator
CTCATTATAGCATAGCAACGGCCTGTTAGTAGTTATTCATTCAAAAATATTAAGTTATCTAATTTTTATTTTATAGAAATTCCTAGTTGGAATGTTTATACGATGATTTCAAATATATTATTTATTTGGATGTCCGGTTGCTATGGAGCTCAAATTGCTTAAATGGAACAACTGCTAATATAAAGAGCAAATGTTTACAGATGATTATAAAATATTTCTACAGAATTTAAATTAGACTGTCCTGGAGCCTGTTCCACTTTTCATTTTCATTTATAATCTTATCTTATGATCCTATTCATTTTAACCATTAACATAGGATGATAATATAAGATTTTAAGTGAAACAATTGATTGCAAGGAAACTTAAAATTCAGCAAGTTTAAAAATAATTTAGTTTTACGACTCTAAAAATGGGAGGATACATACATTCAAATTAATTCTGTTATATTTTATATGCCGTGCGTAATAGTCTAATTACTTCAAGAAAGTTCAAACAATTAACTGTTTTATTTCTTAGTTTTCTTTATTTTAAGCTAACTGATTATATTTCAGTTCTTTGTTGGTTTGAGCTAACTCTCTCTTTTGGCACTTTTAGGCCGATAAAAATATACTCATAGTTTATTATAATACTGGGTCAAAAATTATAAATTAAAACTGATTTAAAATCAGATTAAAAAGGATTTTTTCAGTTTTCAGGATCATCTTAGTTTATAAGCTTTTATACATTACAAAGTAACTATGCAACTTTCTCGAAGCTACATGAATATTGTTTCCATAAATGAGGGCATTATCTTTACTTATCAATCAATCAATTTTCTTTTTTCTCTTGAGTTTAATCTGTAAATTAATACTTCCTTTATTTTTCTACTTTCTATGGTGTTTTTGATATTGTTTGAGCTAAAAGTTTCGACTTTGTTAAGACACTATTTAAAAAAACTGGTGGTATGTGTCGTTCAGCTTAAACCTGCTCTAATTGGCTAGACAGTTAATCTGTAAGAACCAATAAAAATAGATTATCTAAACTGAGCGACAATCCCAAATGTGAACATATTCGCTTTTAAGTAGCTAACTATTAGTCGTATTCAACAAGCCCTTGAGTGATTTCATCTGTTGTCCTTGTAGCGAACGAAGCAACGCCTGCTCGTCCTCGCAGTATGGGTGAAGAAGAAATTCAATTTCAGATAGCGCTGGCTATAAGCAAAGAAGAGGCAGAAGCAGAAAAGAAAAAACGAGCCGAAGACGAAGTAGCTGAGCAAGTAAAAATTAGAATGGCACTCGAGGAGAGTAAAAAGGAGGACGATGTACGTTCTTTCTATAATATAATCACAAATATCTATAATCTATTTTTTTTATCATAAAAGACTATTTGAATGTTACGTCATATGTTCAAATATCATAAATTTCACTTATCCCTGATATTTTTCCTATTGCGTAATCTTATTGTTTGAATAAATGTGTTTAAACCAGGATTGTAATAACTATTGGAAGCAGTCTAATTCTTATCTAATTAACTTCAGGACTTAATTGTTTCCTTTTTTTTATTATTCTATGAGCTTTATTGTTAGTTTCATTTCATTAATAATAAAAGAAAGGATGTGATATTTGATATGTCAATACCTATATAATATATGACACAGTAAATGACTACTGTGAGTGAAGGTAAGTGACACAATGGAAAAGGTGTCAATCTCAAATCTAAGATCTTGGTGATCTACAGAAGTAAAGCTTAATTATGACCATGAGAACTAACTGCTTAAAGATATTTGCTTTCGAGATGATATACACAAGTAGAATCCTAGAAGTTTCATAGAAATATTTTTTAAGATCAATAAACAATTCCTGAATTACAAAAGCAAAAACCTCTACTCTCAGATCGTCCATGCCTCATGATCATATGATCGATTAGAGAACTCAACGATATCTCTTGACACTCACATGTTGCTGTCTCTATAGTCACTGACGACACTATTATCAGCTCAAATAAGTGGAAATGTTCTGTTGTGGCTCAGCCCATGAGAACGCATGTATATTTTAACAGAGCTCACATATTTGGAATATTTCTCTACTGGGGCAGCAACACATAAATAATTATTATATGTTTTTTTGTTATGTCATTAAATTTTCAGGCCCATCGTAGACGAATAAGTGGAGTAAGTTTTTCTTTGTGTTTATTCCACACAGTTAGTTTACGTATTAATTGTGAATCTCTGAGTCTCAGCTTTACACATGTTGTGCCTTGACTTTCGCCTACTAATTAATTAATTTCTGTCTTTAAAGAATTGCTTGTTTGTTATAATATTATTAAACCCTGCCTATCTCTACTAAATTGGTTATTACCTACCAACAATATATTAAATTGGATATCATTTTCCCCCAAATCACTGCTACTGACTGCTCTGGCGTTGCTTTGACAGTATTTAGAATTGACTTCTATTTGAAAGTAACTCCCAATTAGAAATCGCTTAATGTATGGCTTTGTGCTACACCTATCCACACCATTCATAGTGTAGTATCGATTTCTATTCTACACCTTTTCCGATAATTCTTTATGGATTTCAGTCTGATATTATAAATGTATAATTTTTCATTTCTAAAAGTTTAGGAAATCCACAAATTCTATCTGCTTTAGGATATGTAGATATTAAGGAATTTTAAGGAATCAAAATTTCATTCCTCGAATCCATAAGAAATTATCTGAATTTCTTCTATAAAAGGTGCATTTAACTGTAAACAAATATACTTAATTCTTTGAGTTACGTAAATATCTTAAGCTTTGCCCGCTTATCCTTAAACCTAATAATCCCATCTTTTCAATTTTCTATTTTCTCTTTCCTCATTATCAAGCTTATAATATTTTACAATAAGTATAGGTATTTATTTTATTAAATGTCTTTCTTATTAAATAAAACAGATGTACGCTTTCTTTGTTTGTTTTGTTGTGTTAAAACAATTGAATAATAGTGAATAATATTATGCATGTTATTTCTGTAAATCTTATTAATTTATTAGCGCTTTCAGACCATTTCCTTAGCTTCTTTGGTATTGTTCTAAGTGCTCGGGCGAGTGACAACTGACTAAATGACAAGAACTCACTATAAGTGACAACTGACTATAAGACGATCAACTCACTATAAATTATCTTAACTTCTTTTCGAAAGGGGTACAGCTGCCTATAAGCAAAACACAACTGACTATAAATTTATTTCTAGGGATATTAAAGGGCTCTGACTATAATACATCTTAGTTACTTAATTACAGAAATTGCGCAATCGATAATTTTAATATGTTTTTTTTATAAAAATATAACTTTGTATACTTTGAGAGGAATAAATCTTTATGCGATCTTTATCAAAGATTGCATGCTGTTATGCATAATATGAATTTTAGCGCGACTCGATTTACAACAAGTGAATACCCTCAGGAATGATCAACTACAATACAAAAAGTCGAATCGCTTATTGACTCGAATCGAATTATCGATATAGGTATAATTACGTAATTATATAATCCCTATTTAATCCACTTTAAACTGTTTTATATGTTATTCCTAATACGGAATGTTAATTATTAATTGCTCTTTATTTTCGTATTAGTGGGGTATTGCATCAGAATTTATCTAGTAGGTATTTAAGAACGAATAAGTTAAAATAAATCTATTCCTCTTATTTTGAAATTGTGAAAGTGATAAAAGCTTGTTATGGAAAATTTGAATTTCGTTACGCTCCTAGTCAAAGAAAGGCGAATGGCATTATCTTGTATAATTCTCTTGAAAATCCTGATAAGTTAAAGTTGTTTATTTAATTCATTCATTGTATGCTAGAAAAATATATGCCTCTATATCTTGAACTGGAACTTGAAAGGGTTAGGTACACAATATATAATAATCCACATATGATTGTTTTGGCGGCCCCTAAAGATCTTGCTGTTCTTCACCAATCCTATGATATTGTCCTGGATGGTACGTTTGACTATAGACCACGAATATTTGATTCAGAAACACCAGTGGCTCAAATGTATTCCCTTCATTGTTTTGTTAACGGTGAAGCAGTTACCGCTGTTGTCGCGCTTCTGCCAGATAAGACAAGAAACACGTACGAACTACTTTTCACAATTGTCAGGGTCAGTATTTTTTAATTTGTATGAATTATTTATTATACCAACGATTATTAGCTATATTTCAATAAAATGGAAGCTATTTCTCTCTAACTGACACTATTTATTCACATCTTTTGATCAATGTCAATTTATATTCTTTAGAATGCAATAATCAATCATCATGGAAGCCCAGGCGGAATAGACTACTCCCGATATCATTTTGATTTTGAGGAAGCGGCAATCAGTGCCATAAAAAATGTGCTTCCAACCGAGCCTGAAATTTACGGCTGTTTATTCCACTTCACAAATAGGCTACGCAAGCATCTGCAAGACCGTGGCCTGGCTAATGTTTATACTCAGAGCGTTCCCTTTGATGGTAACGAATATATATGCCTAAAAGTTTGGGTTCGCAAGCTCATTGAAATGTCGCTTTTGCCACCGGATCTAGTTCATTGGTTGTGGGATAACTTATATTCTACTACTCCCACTACTCCGTCTCCTGATGTAAATCGCACAAATAATCACGCTGAAGCCTTGCATGGCACTCTGAAATCTAGATTTCATAATGCTCCAAGAATGAAGTTAGGCGCGTTCCTGATGGAGTTTCAACAACATATCCATAATGGTGAACAGATAAGAGTGGATCAATTAATAGCCGGTCAACCACCTCGTCCTCGATTAGAGGCTTATATTGAAATAGACAACCGGCTCATCGAAGCAAAACGATTTTTTGACAATAGATTGAGAAATATTGAAACAATTACGACAGCAGAGGGACGAAACGCCTTTCAAGTACTCCTTGAGGCGGCCGATCAGCATGCATCATACTGTGGACATCTAATTGGATTTTCAAATTTTACTGGAGATGCTAATTAATGTATTATATCTATGACTGACCATTCAATTAAAATTATTGATATGTATTCCTAATCAGTGCATCAATGATTAAATTTTCATACAAAATAAATTCTGATAAAGTGAAATCATGTTGCAAAAATTTTCATTAGTTTGTTCTCTGAAATCTACGCAATTGCGTAATTGCTATTTATAAGAATCAGATTGGCAGTGGCTAGTCACCAGACGTTCTAATTTTTTTCTAGTCAGTTGAATAAATTTTAGTATCTATCGGATTTGATTTTCTAGTCAGTTGTGGGGTTTTTATATGCAGTTGTATGTAGCGTATCTTAAATCAACTTCAGATAATTTATAGTGAGTTGATCGTCTTAGTCAGTTGTCACTTATAGTCAGTTGTACCTGAGCCAAGTGCTCCGACTATGACCGGTATGACTTTAGCTGTCTTCAGTTTCCAGCTCTTCTTAATTTCTCTGGCTATAGTACTCCGTATCGTTCGATCTTCTCGTCCTCTTTTAAGTTGACTCGAGAGTCGCCTGGTACTGCAATGTCGATTATAACTGTTTGTTATTTTTTTGTCTCCAGCAGAATGTCTTGTCCGTTGTAGTCTATTCGGTGATCTGAAGTCCCATTGGTGCTTCATTTTGTCATTTTCTAAAACTGTTTTACTATAGCATTATGATGAAACTATTTTTGTTAATAAATGAATATTACAAAATGCATTAAACACAATTGTTATAGTGTGCATTAAGTATAATATATCTACACCTATATATTGTATTTGATCTTGTTTTAAACAAATCAATATCATTTCTTCACACCGCGCACATTTTGCAATAATTTCGATTAAGATCGCGACGATCACCATATTGATAAATTCGTAATTGATCAATTTGATTCCTGTGTAATTAATTACACCTCACTGTGATCATCATATTAAACATCATGTAGCTAATTTGTGTACCACATTTCTGAGTCTCACGGTGTCTCAATTATTTTTAGATTGATTAATATGAATATATATATATATCATGATTATTACTGAGCTACCTAATCAGTTAGGGGAAAAGTTATAGAACCCTGATTTTATAAAATAGGTTTATACGGGCTAAATTCTTTGTTTGACCGTTTTAGCTTCAGATTTGTTTATTATTAAAGTGTTAAGCGTCGAGCTTTGATTTGTGTGATTTTGTATGACCTTTGCATGTATAATTCGTAGAGATGATATTTCATTATACTATTGTTAAATAGAATTAATCGAATCGACAAAATGGATTCACACTTATTATTAGCTAAATCACCCTTTATAGTTATGTAGAACGTATATATAATATAATATAGATAGATAAATAGATTCAAGAATCTTTACGAAATACATAGCCTGACAAATCATTTCTACCAAGTAGCAGAGCGAGATAAAGAATCTGATTGATATCATATATTGAATATATATGTAAATTAACTTATGCTATTCCTGACATCTCAATTTTCCTCGCTCAGATCTAGTTATTCTTTATTAAACCTTTAAAATATCGTCATTAGATGAACAGTTTGTGATTTAATGGTCCAATTATTTCCTATAGTTTCACTTAAGTGATTTTAAAAAAATTCTGCTAGCCAGTAATGCGTCCCTTACTCATTCTCACTTCTGATTCAGAGAGTTTCATTTACCACCTCTAGAATTGCGCTAAGCTGAGTATTGATTTTTGGGCGTTTTCTGTTGCCTGTGTTTCTTGACAAGCGGAGAGGAACACTTTCTCTCTTCTCTATCTTAGACTAGACAACCACAAATCGATGTACACCATATATATACCTTATGACTCTGATTTTAATAAACGACGCAACTTGAATTATAATATTGCGTCATTCAGGATGTACAGTATAATTTGTGAATGATCAAAATTCGATTTTTAAATCGCTAAAATCGTCGTAATAAATCCTGTTTTTCTATGTACTAATGTTGTATAATATAGTTGAATATGTGTGTCTCGTCATTTTGTCATGTTCAATAATTTTAATATGTGTGCTTGCTAAATAGAGCTCTGAATCACTTTGAATATACTATAATTCAGTCTGTGTTCGATGCAGCCATTTTGTGATAATTCTTCAGTGCACTCTGTCTGTGCGGTTCATATTGATTGATTATTATGGTTAGCTTCAATAAACAATTGCTATTCTTAATTAAACGAAGGATTTGTGCAAAGCTTTTTATAGCTGAACATATTCTTGAATTATTAATTATATTACTTTTGTAAAAGAGTGGTGCTTTGCATTCATTGCCATAGTAATTATCATTCTTTTAATAAATCAAAGTAATTAAAATTCTCTAATTTAAACAATAAATTATTATATAAAAACTTGAGTAAGCATAGAACTGTTACGTATATGATTGGTGCTTCAGTATTCATGGCATCCTTCTTGTTTTATCTGGATAGCATAATCAGTTACTGTGATGTCATTTAGATACCCAAAAATACTGCAATATTATTGGCTTTAATAAAACATTTAGATGGCCAATGAAAACGCCTGTATTCTAAATTTTCTTGGAATTACTATGCGTACCTAAATTTAGATTAGTTAGGAATTCCAATTTAGTTGGAGAGCAATATATCATTGATACAACTCTGAACAACAATTTCAAAGACTTGTAGTCTATTTATAGATTTATGGCAAACGATAGAACACAAGATAATGTGTCATAATTATGAATTTGTCTGTCTTCTCATTAAATACATAGATTGGTAACGGTGGACTCTTTTCCTTAGAGGCACCTCCCTCTAATAAATCCGACCCATGGTCCACTTTAAATAATAAGAAATCTGTTAACGATCCATGGTTGGTTACTGGAGACACGGGCAGCTCAAGTCAATTCGATCTTTGGGCCTCTTCATCAACTGTTCCCGCTATTGCCGCCCCTCCTGGTAGTTCTAGCAAGAATGATGTTTGGAATACTGGTGGTATGTATTTTAGCTCTTCTATACGTTTCTATAGATAAATAATTCTAAGATAGACATTGAAATGCGTTTCTAAAGCTCAATTAGCTTCGCTTTTAAGTCAAATTTACAATGAAATATTAATAAATCTTAAATTAAAAAGTCAATATTTGTCGCTGCTTTTGTTTTCATTAATTGATTTCAAGATTATAAAAAGCGATACAACCTTCCCCGAACATAAAAATCAGCAATAATAAATTCTCTAATTCATATATATATATATTATAAGATAAAAAAAGTTTCGATTAAAAATGCTGTTATTCATGCGAGTTATGAAAGAAGTATTAACATAGATATATAATTTAAAATTTACAAGAAATATAAGCATTACAAGGATGAATTTAATTTGGGTTTTAATGATATAATAAAATACATAGGTACAACTGGTAGCGAATTAATAACAGCATTTTTAATCGAAACTATTTTATCTTATAATATATAGTGCCGTAATAGTGCCAAAAAAGTTTTATTATATATATATATATTATTTACGTATTATCATTGTTGTTGTTGTTGTTTGTTTTGTTTTGTTTTGATAAGGATCATGGTAACGCTCTCTCTAGACGGTTGATAATTTTCATCACGACATCCTCTTCTTTGCCTTTAATGTTTTGCTATATGCTGATGCACTCGCTTCTTCTCCATTCTTCGGTGGCTGGGCACTTGAAGAGGAGGTGTTCTCTAGTTTCTATTGTGTCCTTGCATAGCCGGCATGTGTCATCATCTTCCAGTCTTGTAGCATTTAAGTTGGAGTGTGAGGTCATTGAGGAATCTTCGCAGCTTGATTGTGTCTGCTTTATTTTTGCAGTCCCTAATCAAGCTCTTGCCTTCAGGGTACACCTTCACGGCTCTCTCGTGTGTGATGGGTCTTTTGGGTAAGCACCGCCAGATTCTGGCTTTGCTAGTTTGGAAGGAGTACCGGGTATCTTCTTGTGAGAGGCTGCTTGCTGCGTCCGCTGTCTTGTCCGCCCACTCATTACCCATCACTCCGCAGTGGCTAGAGACCCAGACCCTCGTAATGCATCTTTCTTCTCTGTTGAGGTCGCTAAGCAGTTTTGCTAATTCTAATATCGCTAATATAGATTTGCTATCTGTGATGATTGCCACTTTGTTTGTTCCATACTTGACTCTTGAGCCAAAGTGCCGCTATGATAGCTTTGATAGATTTCAGTTTGAAAGGATGAGCAATACTTGTTTTTCTCTAGGTCTTTCTTTTTGTTCCCTTCGTAATGAACTCCTGTTTCACAGTTTTTTGCCATGGTGGTAGCGGTTTAGCTCTTTTCCCGATGTTGTTTGGGTTGGTGTTCGAGATTATGTCCTTCCATTTTTCCTTAGCTTTTTCCCTCCAGTCGTTTCTCTTGAGCCTCATCTTCTGGTCTTTCTGAATCATTTGGTTCTTGGGTTACTGTCTTGAAAGGTTCTAGGTTTGGGAGCTCGGCTTCTATGTAGAGGAAGTCCATTGGTGTACTGGCAATCATTCCTGTGCATCTTCTCCTTGCTTGGTTTTGGATTTTTTTCCAGCTCTTCAGTGTCAGTTTTGGTGATGACCGGTTTCCATGCTGGGGCTGCATACTCAAGTGTACTTCTGCATAGTGCAATGTATGTGTTCTTGAGTAGTTTCATTGACATTGTCTGGGATAGTATCTAACGCATCGTTTATGTAGATTAAGAATAGGACAGATGATAGGACTACTCCCTGTGTGGTAGCCCGTCTCTGAGTAGTTTCTTTTTGTTATCAACATTGTTGAAACTTACCCATGTTTTTCTGTTAACAATCCATCTCTGTATTCAGATGACCATTTTGTTATCAATATCTAGGTTCGCCATCTTCCATATCAGACCATTTCTCCAAACCTTGTCATACGCCTTCGAGTAATCGAGTAGTGCTAGGGCTGTGCGCTATCTAGCATGGAAACCATCGCAATGTCTTGAGAGAGTCTTAGTAACTGATCTTCAACGTTCTTTTAGGTCTAAATCCTGCTTGGGATTCACTAATAAGGCCTCTTTTCTCTAGGCAGTATCTCAATCTGTTGTTTAGAACTCTTTCCATCCACTTGCCCACTCAGGATATGAAGTCTATACGATATAATATCTTATGAGTTCTTGCCTTTTTTAAGGAGTGGTATGATCTTGGCATTCTTCCAGTTCTGAGAAACATTAGCACTGTTGTATGACAGGTTGAACATAGTTGTGGCAACCTCTATGGGCTCTACTGGTAGTTCTTTAAGCATTTTCGGGTGAATGTCATCCGGTCCTGCGGCTTTTTTGTGGTTTATTTCTTTCAATGCCGATATAACTTCTTCCTCTTTGATGTTTTGACCTTCTTCTTTTCCATGGCCAGTTCGTTTCTTCATGTTTTTCTTATCTTCTGGGATTTTCAGATTTCTAACTTTGGCGTATGTGCTGGCGAAACTATTAACTCTTTTTGTCTCTTTCTCTCTGACTGTTTAATCTTGTCTTCTTGGTTTCTTATTTCGTCCTAGTTTATAGGGTTCTAGTTCCTAAGCTCATCCCTGGTGGAGATCTCTTTCTTGATTTCCTCATTTAAGGCTACATCGTTGCCAGTTCTTATCTTTTTCTTTCCTACAAATTCCAGCGCTGCTCTAAGTATGATACTTATCCATTCTCTTTCCATCTTATCAACCACATTTGTTTCCATCCATGGTTTCCTTCATCTCTTTCTCGACCTTCACTTTATATTTTGCCCATTTAGCTTTCTTCCAGTTCAATACGCAGCTGCCCTCGCTCGTCTTGATCTTGTCTTTGTTTTTCCCACTGGTAGTAATAGATAGGTGGTCGGATCCTAGGATTCGGTGTACCTTCCATTCAAGGCTGTCTTCCATATCTTCATGGCCTATCGACACTTCAGGGGTTGATACTTTTGTTGTGCCTCTTTCGTTTCTAGTAATGTCACCATTGTTTACTCATACCTTCTCTTTCTCTGTCTCTTCTTACTACGTTGTAACCTTCGATAACTAGTTCCTTGTCTTCACTCCTCGTTTTGGTTTCTTGTATCGCTGCCACATATATGTCATTACTGTTCAGAAAAGTTTCCAGTTCTGGGACTTTTGATTGTCGCAGTGGTGGTCGCAGTTCCATTGCATGAATTTCATGTTCTTCCTGCTTTCGACCTTGCCTATCATATCCTCCTTTTGAGCTTCCTTTTTTAAGAATCTGTTCTCGTTCTTGCAGTT
>JAYMFX010057005.1:0-14294 GCA_036784945.1 Monocelis spectator
TCTTACTTTATTTATAAATTGATAAACGAAGCAATCCCATTTATAAATTGAGCAAGATTGATAAACGAGGCGTGACACATTGATGACCTTATCATTTTATCTTTTATAGGAACAAAAGAGGCTAGTTTTGTACATGCCATATCTTCTGCTGGAGTGGTTCATGCAATTGCAAAGTCATGTAGAAAAGGTCGATTGAATATGTGTGCGTGTAACTTGGAATCTTCAAGCAGTAGTGAAGTGATTAAATCTTGGAAATCCAGCGGCTGCAAGGAGGTCATACAGTATGCCTATCAATTTTCTAAGAAGTTCATTGATTCGAAAGAAAAAGAGAAAAGTGTTCCCCGAGGATCAAAGTCATTGGCGAGGGTTTTGATGAATCTGCACAATAATGAGGCTGGGAGAGGGGTATGTGATACGAACTAATAATGAGTCTAGGAGAGGGGTATGGGATACGAACTATAATGAGGTTGGGAGAGGGGTATGGGATACGAACTATAATGAGGTTGGGAGAGGTGTATAGGATACGAACTATAATGAGACTATAATGGGAGCTCCAACCCCAAATCGTTCCCTTGATGATCTCAAATATAAGTTGTTGTGTCCTCGATTTGTCCATCTTTATACATTAGGTTCCCATAGCATCCAACTAATGCGCGATCTGTTCTGGATGCCCAGCACGCAGTGACCTGCAATTCTAATTTCTAATTTAATTCTGTAATTCTTGTCACTTATCTTGGGTTAATAATGCAATAGAGCACTTCATTGTATATTCTTTATCATTCAAAGCATTCTTATGTTTAAGCGTCCTCCATATCCTTTTCTCTTGTGTTGTATAGTCAAGGTCGCCCATGTTTCACTTCCATATAAGAGGAATAATTCAAAAGTACGGCGAATTTTTGTGCTTTCTCGAGAGAAGATTTCCATTACTTATTCAGTTTGTGGCAATGTGATCTGGTTAAATCTGTCTAATATTTTATTTTGCAATTTACATTATTCTGTGATAAGAATAAAATTCGTTATGAACTTATGAAATCAATAATCTGCACATCTGCTTTTATAGCGTTGCGTTTTTAATAGTTGGTCAGCAAGGAGGGCGGAATCTTAGTAGGTATACCTAAAGCGTTTATCTGTAGACATAGCATTAAATCGTTATAAACTTATTAGACAAGTCATTTAACTACTGTAAATAGAAATTGTTTTTACATGTACTGAGGCATGCAAAGAAAGATTTTTTAGAAAGACTCATCGAATAGTGAAGGTATTATAAGTCGTCAAGTTTGTTACATTGCCCCAAATCAGTTAAGTAAAAGTCGCTTCCTTAATTACATCCGTTGAAGTTTACAATTAAAATTGATAAATGCTTCTGTTTTTAGCAGTATACTTCCAATACCACTTGAAAAGTAACTAAAATTTGAAATTCGTGTTCGAGTGTAGTTAGTGAAAGACATCAATTCAAGATATCGGATGGATTAATCCTTTTACAAATATTGTGTAACGAATAGTATCTGTAAGTATAACTAGAGAGCTGTAGTCAATCAGAAATGCAGGCGAATACATCAAATGAATTTCAGGCTGACTTCTATAACTCAAAAATGAGACTTTTCCGGAAATCTACCCGCTTGAATATTAGATTTCTCAGACTTACAATGTTGAAACATACAAAATTCATAATAATTTTAGAAAAATTCATTTAGATTATTAATTAATACATTTTTTTAATTTCACCAAATCAACTTTACATTTCATCTTAACTTTAGGCTGTAATGAAATTGCAAAAACTATCTTGTCGGTGTAACGGTGTATCTGGTTCTTGTACACTTAAGTCCTGTTGGACTGAGCTGGCTCCATTTTCACTTGTGGGAAGAGAATTGCAAAGAAGGTACGACAATGCGGTGAAAGTTAAGTTTAATAAAAGGGGCACGAAGCTTATCAAACGACGAAAGCGAAGGAAGAATAGAAGGAAGCGATTTAGACGAAAACTTTCAAAAAGAAACCGCAAAATCAGACAAAGAAAGCGCCGATCAAGTCGTGATCCAAAATTAAATGAATTGGTTTATATAGAAGCTTCAATACTTTGTGCATTCAAAAATGAGACTCGTGGTCGTCCATGTGGATGGGGAAATGAAATGAATAATTGCCGAAATCTATGCTGCAGTAAGAAATTCTATACAAAGGTAGAAACGGTACAAGAAAGTTGTCATTGTCAATTTCAGTGGTGTTGTGAGATCAAATGCAATCTTTGCGAGAGAAGGAGGCCGTTCCACTTTTGCAAATAAAAGAACTTGATCACTGATAAATTAACAAGAACGTTGTAACTGTTCAATTAAGTATGGTTACTTTTGATCATGGTATTTTCTGGTGATGATTTAAATGTTTTATGATAAAAATGAGGGTTTATTTTATCATATTTAAATGCATTCTATATATAAGGGAGTATTTGTTTGCATTTTGTCTTTTAAATTAGATTTCTATATTGTGTTGTTAAATTGAGATTATATTTACAGCAATATTGTAGTAAACATTGAGCCTGAAATATATTCAATATATACTATGTACTACATTATTAGTAACATTTAGCAATTTACCGTCCTAAATTTGCATTTCCTTCCTTAGTATTCATATCCATATTGTATATTTTCGTCGCTTACTTCGTTTCCTGTTTCTGTTTAAATATTAATAATAAATAGGTCTATTATTGTTGTTATATTGCCTACTTACTACTCATATAATAATGCACACCGATTTTGATTTTAAAAGATTATTTTATAATATCCGCGTATGTATATTTCATGATCATATCATTTAGATACAAGAATGAATATAGAAAGTCAGTAATTCTTATCATAATTTAATTTTTAGACAATATATCTACTGGTTATTGGAATTAATAAAAGAGTTGCTCCAATTCAAAATTTTACTTAACAGTCACTTTACGTATATTGTATAGGACCATTCCTATGATTTTAAAAAATCGAATTAAAATATGATTTAAAATTTTTTTAATTCTTACATTTCCAATTCTTACATAATTCTTACACATACTAGAAAGAAACACGTCTTAAACATCCACATAAGAGAATTTTGTAAATTTAATTGATCTCGTTATGATTTCGTGACGTTGACAAGTATGTGTAGAGAAAAATAAGTACATTTAATACAGACTTACATTTTTACATATACAATTTACAAAAAAGGTGTTGAGACTGATAAATTAGCATGTGTAATTTTTCAGTCACAGTTTGTAGTATTCTGCCTTGTAGCTTCTAAAAATTGTACGAGACGAGAAAGTGTATATTTTTGCGATTTTGAGTGCGCTATTTGATACGCAAAACATTTTTTTTCATCCCACCAACATTCTGTAGTAAATATTCTATATACAATTATGATTAATTTTATTAATTAATCAACTTTAATATTGCATATAGTTTAGTTAATATAGTTTAGTATATAGTTAATACTATACGTTTAGCTTTTAGGTCGAACAAATTGTTTGAATATTACCAACATTAAAATAATATAAAAATGTAACATCTAGGTATATACAAATCTTTGAAATTTATTATGAATTTAAAACTTTAAATAGCGCTCAAAATATAGTTATGACAACTTTTATCACAAAGCATAAGCGAAACCTACACGAATTTTATCGCGTGTGACTTTCTCGTCCACACGTTTAAGTTGAAATTATATTGAATATATACATACATGCGTTCGACTTGAAAAATTACTTGTGGTAGTCCTCGGTAAGTACCTATATGCATAAAATATTCATTCATAGAATTTTTTCCGTTGATTATGATGGTGTTTGTGTTTTCTTCATGAGAATATATTTTAAATATACTAACTAATATATTCTTTGTAATGTCTGAAAATAATTAAAACATGTGTTTTAAAAAATAAAACCTGTAAAACTAAAGGTTTATGTGACTTCCAAATTTTTGAAGCTTGAACATAAAAAAAAACGAATCATATAGTTCACCCAATTAAAAATTATTTAACTAATATATGGGGGACAATCATGATATTGTGGGTGAATTTAAATAGAAATAACGTTCATGGGTGGATAATGCAAGATTTTGTGGGTATGTAAAATTAATTTTGTGGATGGGAAAAAATGTGATAGCATTTGTGGGTGGGTGGATAAAAAAATATTTTTGGGCGGGTGGATATACAAATAGAAGTATTTGGTTAAATTAGGCTCACAGATTAGGCTATAAATATTTGGGTAATTCTGTGGTTGGCTAATCTAACTAACGAAAGTTTTAAGCACGATCATTTTTGATATTTAATTATATATCGTGTTTTCTTTAAGATTATATCGAGGACTACGTGAATATCAGGACAAATATTCACGTAGTCCTGGATTATATATATTCATTTAAAGATTTCCTTAAATTATTGCAAAGAATAAAATATGCTTAACTTTTTTATATTTTGTGTAGGTAGGTACATATATATATATAATAGCTGTGTGCCTCATAATTAACTCGTATTATTATACATTCTTATTTGTGGTGGCTGCTGGGTAATTTTTTTTCCGCATTTAATGCAGAAAAGATAATCTGGACAATTTGCTAAATTAGCTAAATCATACCCGCAATTATCACAAAATAAAACCATGTTGATTGAATTCAGCACGAACACAAACACGAACACGATATGATAATATAATATCAAAAATGATCGCTTATAAACTTTTGTTAAGCGCATTAGCCAATCACAGAATTACCCAAAAATATATCGCCTAATTTAAACAAATACTGCAATTTTATCCACCCACACACAAATGCAATTTTTTTATCCACCACCCACAAATGCAATTTTTATCCACTCACCCACAAATGCAACTTTTATTTATCCACCCAGTGTTGTTTTTAACTACCCACATTACAAACCGATTAGTTTTAATCCACCCATATTTAATACAGTTCACCCAAGGAGTGACCCTCCTAGTACGGCATAGAAAAACGCCTTGTTTTGAGCCAAGACTTTCAAAAAATAAATTTGTTTGAAAAGTCTGTAACAATTCATAAGTAAATTATTTGAATTTACTCAATAATCGATAATGGAACAAGAATATTTAGACGTCGATATAAAAATATTTAATGATTCTATTTTCTGTTATAAAGATCTTTTAGAAAAAGGCAGATTAAAACTTAAAGCAATACATTCTGCATCAAAACTATGTATCATTATATTTAGGTAATGTCATATATAATAACATTTTTAGAATTTCTTTAAATTAAATTTATAACTTCATTGGTTCTTTTACATTTCTAATCTATTATCATCTTCCAGATCACTTAAAAAATAAATTTTTCTATGGAAATGTATTAGGGTAATTATATATATTTCTAAATGTTACCATTATCAAATTCTAAGAATGAAAATATTTTAGTAGTACACATAAAAATGCATGTCTTTCCATAGGCTTTTTGAGTTAAACAACCTTTTAAAAGCATAACATAGTTTGAAAATTATTATATTGAATATAAGATTTATTTAAACATTGAATGGATATAAAAATTAGGATATATATATACATGTATGTATATATAATATAAAATGACATTGACAGCTGGTTATATTGATAAATACTGTGCTTTTTGCTTGATTCTATCTTCTGTACTTTTAAAAATTAGGCTCTTTTTTGTTTGAGGGCACCCAAAAATTTTCTATTGTTATAATAATAACATTTCTACAAACTTATTTATTTTACAACTATATAACACATTGTATTTGTATACAAATATCATTAGGGAAGTTCTAAAAATTAGATATCTGTATTTTTCTGAAGCTGCACTATTTTCCAAAGTAACTCATTTTTAACAAAATTGATCAACTAGTAATTTACTTAATTTATTTAATACATGC
Organism: Monocelis spectator; assembly: GCA_036784945.1. Taxonomy (NCBI): domain Eukaryota; kingdom Metazoa; phylum Platyhelminthes; order Proseriata; family Monocelididae; genus Monocelis; species Monocelis spectator. The sequence goes on from JAYMFX010057005.1 coordinate 5,875, forward strand.
CAAAACAATTTACAGTGAAACCTGCTTATTACATTTTTACATAATAGTATTGATAGTAGCCATGGATATTTATTAATTAAAAGAAGTATTGATTTTTAACTATGATTTATGTATATAGGTGAAACTATATCTAACAATGCTCAACCAGGAAACCATATAAAATCTCTAACCAGTTATATGTTCTATGCGTACCTCTTCATAAATGTTTAGTCTATTGACAAAGATATGTACTTATTTAACAGATTATTTACTTTATTTATACTTTTAAAATTGGGACTTCACTTTATAAAAGTATACTTAATAAGAAATAATATGCATTAAGTGTTTACTTAATACATAATTTCTATATTTCATTATAGAAAAAAGACATCAAAATCAAATATATCTAAGCCTATGGCAATATGCCATTAGCTGCCAAAGCTAAGTGAACTATGCAGTAGGTATTATAGGATCCCTGAAAATGAGAAATTGTAAACACAAACTATTCATTTAGCAATCCCCCTCATATATCTATATTGTGTAAAAATTTCATGTTGATCAGTCAAGTAGTTCAAAAGTTATAGCCTCTCAAAAAACCTGTTTTGTAACAATTCTTTCTTTCTTCAGCTCCAATATATACAATTTATGATATTTCACTTCATTTCATAGTTGGAAAAGCTGCTTGTGTGTATCGCATGCAACTGGCATGTCTATCTTAATAATTAGTGAACCTGCGTAGTAAACACTGTGGTTGGTTTGCCACATCCAGACCTTACTCTATTTCAGGTTGTATGTATGTACACACCAATACTTTAATACTGTATGATGCAACTCCAGGATAATCTCACCTGATGTGTTGAGCCAATCACAGCTCAGTATTTCATATCGCCTTGTCAGCCTAATTTACTGGTTGGCAAATCAATATCGTAATGAGTTAAATAGGATTAAAATGATGTAGTATTATAATCAAATATGGCGATAGTTATGATCAAAATTAGTTGTATGTCAATTTGATATGTAAGTATATTTAAAGTCTTTGATCACGTTCACATTTAAATTTGAACTAGTAAGTATAGAATTAGAAATAATGCTGTACTTACTAGTATTTTAGGCATAGAGTAAGATAAACTAGCCAGAATTAAGCTTTTATACCAATACATATAAAGCTGAAAAACTATACATGGCATTATAATTTCTTAAAATTATTAGTTCAAAATAGTCACAAACTTTTGGAGAAGTATTGTTTTATTTTACAATAAATTATGATTAATTTATTTGTATTATTTAAAATCATGGGGCCCTAAATAAAAGAGTTACCTGTAACCAATAGATTATTGTATAAATTGTGAAATATCTATTCAATGATCTATTTAACTGAATATCAAATTATATCAATCATGGTAGGTATATTTTTCTCTATAATTAAAAACCAAAGTTAGCTACAGCTGTTATAAATTTATAATAATTCATTTCAAATTTGAATTCAGCTAACCACTTTTTATTTCATTTATTTTAAGCTAACACTCTTTTTGCCATTTTTGGCTATAAAAATATATTTATATTTATAGCAGCTAATAAGTTAATAAGCATTAATTAGGTTGAATGGTATTCTTGCGTAAAACATCTCAGCATATTATGATTAACTTAATAATTGTTGCAAGTACTTCATTAAAATTGGCGAGCAGAAGTTAAAATTTAATATTATTAATTTGCCCTTTACTCACTATTATTGTATTATATTTTAGAAATGAAGAAGTTTGCAAGCAATTAACAATATCTTCAAACAATTGGGATTGTAGCAGAGTTGGTGATTTAAGTCTAACCATATTTTCTCCTAGTTTTGGCTCATACTTATTCACCTTTAATGCACCACAAGCAGCATTGACTTTTAAGAAACAGTTATTGGATTTATCTCATTCAGTAAAAAATAATGAATTTAAAAGTGATAAGTTTAAGTCAGTAGTAAACAATGCAAACCAAGAAGACAATGACATTTCATTATTTGATAAGAGAACTGATCAATGGTCAGCTGTGCAGTATTTTCAATTTTATAGCTTTCTCAGTCAACAGCAAAACATGATGCAGGTAATTTTTATTGAAATAATTAAACATTTAGTTTATGTTATGCAATGACTTAATTATAAAATGAATACATTTACTTAGAAAATTGTTAAATCCATTCAAAATAAAAAATGATTGCAATACTGATGCTATGTTTTCTGTAGCCATCAGAAATTAATCAAAATAACAGTATCCTTATTTTTTTAATGAATACTAGCTGGTTTCATAAAATAAATGTTTGATTCATTTATTTAAAAATGTCATAGTTAAACTCAAATTTGTCATATAATTTTAGGATTTTATCCGCACATCAACATATCAACGCGCAGTCTTGTCTAATTTGCCTGATTTCCGTAACAAAGTTGTAATGGATGTTGGTGCCGGTTCAGGTATTTTGTCTTTCTTTGCTGTGCAAGGTGGTGCTAAGCGTGTATATGCTGTGGAAGCAAGCAGTATGGCTGAACATTGTGAGCTGCTGGTTCGATCAAACAAATTGGCAGGGAAAATAATAGTTATCAAGTTAGTGCTCTAGCAGCAATAGCATTTAAATACAAATTTAGGCATTTGGGATGCTATAGTTCCTGTATTGAGGAAAACACAAGTTAATTCAAATGCACCTTGTGTTATTTTCATCATTTATTCTCGTGTCCAATGAAAAATATGTAAACCGGATTTCATTTTAGTGGAAAAATAGAAGAAATCAAAGTTCCAGAACCGGTGGATATTATCATCAGTGAACCAATGGGTTATATGCTTTTTAATGAACGCATGTTAGAAAGCTACGTCCACTCACGTAAGTTTCTCAATGTTGATGGTGGCAAAATGTTTCCCACTGTCGCTCATTTATACGTGGCCCCCTTTTCCGATGAAGCGCTTTATGTTGAACAAATCAACAAGTCAAACTTCTGGTTTCAAACGGTGAGTCTTCTGTCAGTCTTAAATTCATAAGTTTTCTATTTAAATAAAATTTTATCTGATATGGTGTTCAAAATTTAGTCATTTCATGGGGTTAATCTATCATCTTTGCACGAGGCTGCTGAAGAAGAGTATCTGAAACAGCCAGTGGTAGATACGTTTGATGTTTGTATCTGTGTGGCCAATCCCATTTGCCATAAAGTTAACTTCATGACTGCAAGTGAATCTGACCTCACTGAAATTGATATTCCAGTGAAATTCCAGATAAACAGCAGTGGCTGTATACATGGTTTTGCTTTCTGGTTCGATGTTGGCTTTCTTGGGTCTCAAAATGAGGTGTGGCTCTCAACCGCTCCCACGGAACCTCTGACGCACTGGTATCAAGTAAGTAAATCGTTCAAATGAAAATTAATTGACTGTGGACTATGAAGACGACAGCAGTCGTTGATGAAAGATCTTTTGCATGATATTATTGATGTACTAGTTACATCTCCCAGTATATCAGTCTCAGTAATAATTCTGGCATTGTCAAATTTATACGACTGTACTACTTAAGCAGTCTCTTTAAAGGAATATTTTCCCAGTTGGTAGAATTAAATAAGTCTAGGTTATATTTTATAGAATTTGTCTGTCTTGTTTACTTTCATTCATGTCTCATTGATTTCTTCTATTGAATCAAATATTCCTTTCTCTAATGGATGCTGAGACAGCCTAAATTAATAGCTCTCTCTGATAGGATTAATTCATTAATACTGCCTTATATGATCCTTGTCTACCTTTTCTATTGATCAGAAAAGTATAATAGTCTAGTATTTCGATTTAACAGATTCATTTTAAATCCATTCGTTTAAACGGCATGAGGAATGAGTGCGTGTTTGAATTGTTATGAAAGGTACCGAATTTTATCTTGCATTATCTTTATCATTCAAAATTATAGTATACTCCAAAAACTTATCTCAATTGTTGTTCTATAGATGTAATTGTGTTTTTCTTGCGGATATGTTTAAACCATGACCAAAAAATGTAATTAGTATGTTACAGTTCCGTTAAGTTCGCTTAATCCGGTTTATTAAACAAACCGATGTCTTTTCTGATTCACCGGCTCAAAAGGTGTTTATGAGAAAACTCATACATACCTAATAATAATAATAAGCTTTATTGCAAAATTTTTACAAATTGTTAGATACTCAGTATATCAGTTTAGTTAGATTAGTATTCAGTGTATTATCAGTTAAGTGTGTCTTTGTATATCATTCGGGTTAAAAGAATGTTTTTATTATTATCAGTCAGTATTATTCTAATACGATTATGTCCACTTGTTAAACTTCTTAAGATTCTACCGGGTTGGTTCGGGAGGTAAGAAGTTGTGCAGAACATGGTCAGTATTAAAGACTTTGTTGAAAAGCTTGTCATCGGCTATGGAGGCATGTTTGGGTTGCAATAGCCGTACTTCTTTTAATGTAATTTTGAATTCGTCTATGGTCTTCTTTGCTCGTGAAACCCCACCAACTTTGTCTGTTGATGATTAGGGCTCTGAAGATAAGATAGGTAGAGCGCTCGGGGTATTTTGATGACATAAGTGTTCGCCACACATATATTGCAATCGATTCGAGAAAGTTACTCCTAGAATGCTTATATCCTATACTCTGTCAATACTTCTGATTTGGTGAATGTCTTCATTGTAGGGTGGTCTTTTGATTTGTTATTGTTCAGTTTCAGGTTATTGTCATTGGCCCAGTTTTGAATATTACTAATTTCAAGTGAAATCGAGTTTGTTATTTCAGGTCTTATTATTAAGTACGTGTCGTCGGCTTATTTTATAAATAAATTTATAGGATTCATTGTCTTAAGGTCAGATGCTTATACAATAAAAGCAAAGCAATTTTAGTAAATTGATTATCTTACTACTTTCACTAGTATGTTTTGTGTATTATGTATTTTTCTTAACTAATGAATTTATTCACTTTTGATTTTCTTATCAGCAATCATCAACATCATGGCTAAATGGTACTCTTTCTGAAAGTGTTATTTAAGTATGTCTTTACTGGCATTTTCTTAAAATGTCTTTGCTGTGGAAAAGGTATAATATCAATTAAAACAATCTTATTATAAAGAATAGTTGCAACAATTAATGTTCTTATCAAAGTATATCTTTTTTAAGTTAGTAAGTAATCCAGTTGTTATTATTGGCATATACATAAACGTTGTGAAATTTAATTTATTCGCATGATTGTTTTAAGGTGCGGTGTCTATTTCAAAAGCCTATCTTTGCATTAGAAAATCAAGTTGCAAACGGTCGCGTCCTGATGGTATCAAATACTCGCCAATCGTATGATGTTCACATAGATTTATCGATTGAAGGAACTGACGTGAAGGTAAAATGAATTCATATAATATTAAAGGGAGAAATGAATGTCTACTATAGAAAATACAAATGTTTTATCTGTAAGAGATGCATTTTAATTGTTTTGCTTGATACTTTATTTTTCATTCATTTCTAATGCGTCCTTTTACGATTACATTTAATATTCTCTTATCTGGCTAGGCCTCAAATTGTCTGGATCTAAAGAATCCCTACTTTCGCTACACCGGTATGCCTGTGCAGCCTCCTCCGGGGATTCACTACGAGTCTCCCACTGATGCTTTCTTCGCCAAAATGAATAGCCAACTAGCGCCGCCATCTGTTCCCCATTATTCTTGTGAGTAAAAGAAATATCTCATTACATTCAATATGCATATATGGCGTCCGAGATATGGAGATATTCTCTGATTTTGAAGAGAAATTCATCAAATACGTAATTCAGTTTTAAAAAATGTAAATTTTAGTTGGTGCCGGTAATAATGGGGGTAGTAGTTGTCTTACCTCGGTATCTCCCGGTAATTCAGACCATCACTCATTGAACATTAGCTCTGAGTACATGATCGGTGACTATGCCGCCAACATGCCAATCGTGAAGAATCAGGGCTCTGTCGGGGCGTCTATCAACCTTTCGCGCGACATTAATTTGAAGCAAGGGGATGTAAATAAAGCACAGAAGAGCACTCTCGCCAACCATGAGCTCTATCATCAACAAAGCTAATTGCATAGAATATTTTTTCTAACTATTTATTTTGTTTAATAAAAAATAATAACTGTGAACTGTCACGGAATCATGATTTGCAGTGATTTCCTCATGTGAATCCATGGCACCTATTACTGTGTTGTTTTTTATTAGATAATTTAAATGTGAAATACTAAATAAAGTTATGTCTGTTGTGTCAGCCAGGACATATATACATACATTCATCATATATATTGCCTACATATATGCATACATTCATCAAAATAATATCCATGTGAATTGAAATTTTTGTGAAAAATGAATAACCGTTTTGTAAAATACATACTCTAGATAGTTTTTAAATGTTCTCCGTTTTCATATATGTAATCTAATGAACCTACTCTGATTCGCCTGCAACTAAAAATAAATGCAGCATATATCTGATATGAAGAAATCCTGATAGAGCATATCATAAGATAGTAATTGAAATCGAATAACCAAAAAGCAATAAACAGATAAAACTACTATAACTCGCAAAGTTTACATGAATGAGTATCTTTAATTTTCAAAAATAATTGCTCATCGAATCACAATAGAGAAATAAGTGCAGTAAATATAAAACTCGTTTAATTTGTCAGCCTTTTTGGACTGACAAATTACTATCAAAAACAGTGGTAAATACGGAATATTTTAATTGCTAATCGAAATAGACACTCGGTATACAGATCTGTGATCCGAATTGCAAACAGACGATAGCTCGCATGTAAAGAGAAGTACTGGGACTTCTGATCCATGGCATGATAGTTGGATTGTTGTTTTAATGCATATTATTACTATTGTAGAATAATTGTTATGTATCTTAACTCCACCAAGACCTTCACAGGCACTGTGGGGTAAAAAGGCAAGTTTCTGAACATTAAGTAAGGCGTCCTTTAAAGTTTCAAATGCTTTAATCATTTCTGTATTCCATTCTAAGGGAACTATGTACGGAATCGAGTCTATACAAAAGTTATGTGTATAAGTAGGTAAGAGAAGTCTGATTGACGAATAGAGCGCGTAGTATATATGTCCAGATTCATGCATGAGGAATATGAAATACATGGCTTAATATATACAGCGTAGAGTTCTCGTAACGTAACATAGTCAATCTTTTGCTCAAGTCGTCGTGCTTAGCAAAATATGTGCTCAAGAATGAGTAAATAATTATAATAAAAAGGATATCACAAAAGACTGCAAATAGCATTGACATTTGGTACGGTCCGACATCCTACATAAGTCGCTAGTCCAAGAAAAGATCGCAGTTATTCCCCTTTGTTTCGCTTCGGAATATCTTTAATAGCTTGAAGTTTTTCGGTTGAGAAGATATACCATTTTTAGACCACATATGTCCATGTCCCCTTGTCCTTAGCAAACTGACATTTCTTTAAATTTAGATGAGCTTCTTTCTCATGCAACCAGACAAGAAATGTTTGAAGAGTATAGTGTGAGTGTAAATCTTTTCCATATAACGACTAGACTACATTACAAATGTCTTGCAGAAGATCCTTCATGATTCTGCAGAAGTGATTCCGAAAGGTAGTCTCTTATGACAATATCTCCCAAAAGGTGTCGAGAATGTTAGAACATCTCACTTTCTTTACTTATATATATATGGATTTGTTGAAATTCTTTCTGTAAATCAATAAATGTGAAAGTTTTAGCTCCATGTACTTGCGCGCTAAGCTCATCCATTGTTGACATTTGTAGAGTTGGTCACTTCACCCTCAAGTTTGTACACAACCGTATCGAATTATCCTTTTTATACGCGATAACCGTAGGTGCGCACCATTCTGCGATTCCATTCCATCCGATTCCTTCTTCACTCGCGGCAGAATCGCGGGTGGCAACCGAGCTGGTGGAGCAAACAGAATAGCATTCTCTTTAACATCTCTTAGAGTCCCTCTTTCAGTAAAGACTGAAGACTTTCGTTGTAAGCATTCAGCAACATTCGGAAACTCAGTTAATGAATGAAAATTTATGCTAGAGTTGCAATATCTAAGTTAGCTAATTCAACCATTATACCTAGCAGATTTACACAGTTTATAGCTCAATAGGTTTCACATATAAATGCTTTTTGAACACCCATCTATTTATACTGCACATCGCAATGCGCACTATAGTGCACCTTTATGTATTCGGAGCCTCCCCAGTGTGCAATTCGGAGCCTCCTCAGGTCATCAAGGGGACATCACTATGGGAGTAATTATCAAAACTCAGGAATTTAAATTTTAGGTAGAGGGTTATACACATACATATTCTACCTTATGTTCTATGTTGTCTATATGTTATTGAGTGTTGTCTATATTCATCTATTGTAGATCTAACCGTGATCATTGTTAATAAATACTACACGTAACATAACAAAAAGACTATTCTTATTTATGA
>JAYMFX010057116.1:0-14294 GCA_036784945.1 Monocelis spectator
AGTCGAGAATAAACAAATCAAATCAAGAATAAACAAATCAAATCGAGAATAAACAAATCAAATCGAGAATAAACAAATCAAATCGAGAATAAACAAAATCAAATCGAGAATAAACAAATCATTCAGAAAAACATATCCGTAGATTGAGTTGCATTGTATTCATTTGCTATCTAAAATACGCAAGTAGGTATTCAAGTTTACAAGGTTTATTTAACAGTCTTAGTTATTAATATTTGGAGAAACAAGAGGCATAATATGTAGGTACTGAACAGAGAATGCATAAATTTAATATTCTCAATTTGAATTTGATTATTCCTAATTCGACAAATAAATTAATTTCCATAAAGAGAATGTTTTGAACTTACGAGCATAAGTCTTAATTGGCTTATTTTGATCTTTATTTTCTGTTAAAGAATTATGGAAAGCACTGAAAATCTCATTGAAATCATCAAGAGAGATCGATTTATTGTGATAATCATACCAGCGTTGCAAAACTGATGTGAAAGAAGTTTGAAATTTTAATCCAGTATAAAATCGAGGTGTTTTAGATTTAGAATAGACCAATAGCTGTCTAATATTGAGTATTTCAATGATATCCTTCTTATTTAATGTGAATAAACTGTTAGCTTCTAATTGGAAAAAATATTTCGACATTATGGCATCAGACATTTCAATCAAAGATTTCCTTCCGATGAAGTGACATAATTGAAATATGAATGCAATATTGTCTTTATTTCCTTCCTTATAAACAAATTCTATGGATAGTTGAAGCAATTGATCAAGAAGCAGATAGTCCGCAGATAGTATGATATTCGCAATATTATTCCAGTTGAAATCGATATGTCCCGTGTAAATGAATTGTACAACGCTTTCAAATGTGTCTGCATCAATTTCGGGTATTTTTATTTCCCGGCGGGATTCCCGAATAATTACATAATCCACTAGACAACGAAAATAACTGCTCGATGAATGCATTATGTAAGAATGACATGTGAATTTTGTTCCACCGACAAGTAGAACCATGTCGCAAAATTTATTTTGAAGTCGTAGTTCATTTAGATTTTGAAGAAGGCTTTCTAAAAATAGAGATAGAGATAGTAGTATGCTGATGTTTTGAAATTTGTGATATCTTTTAAACATCTCATTATACAATGAGCAAAATTTATCCATTACTGTTTTATCCTATTATTAAAGAATTTGTATTTAATTGATGCATTCAAACAAATAATTATTATAATTACAGGACAAATTAAGAAAGCAAAAAGTATATACAAGTTACAAAAAAATGAAATTATGTATAGTCCTTTTATGTTTCCGAAATACCTACATTATATTTAATTAATAAGTACAATAGTGTATCAATCAATATAATGGATGTCAACATAAAATCTATGATTTTCTAAAAATTTCATTACATAAATGCACAAAAAATATTGAAGATATTTGACATTTTCCTTAATGTGTGTAGAGTGCAGATTTAGCAATTCAATAAGCTGCTTAACTTGGAATTCAAGCTTATTTGAATGCGATGAAATTATACCTACCTCGTCTTTTAAATTACTTATTTTAAAAAAGACTGGTAATTACATATTGCTAGAGAGAGAGAGAGAGAGAGAGAGAGAGAGAGAGATGTATTTTAGTTTCATCATTATAAACTCTTAAACTTTCCTTTCCTAGTATAGCTAACTAACACAAGATTGTTCGTAAATTGTGTAAACTAAAGATCAAGAATGGGAAAGCAATCTATTTATTGATTTAAAAAAGCAAAATCTTCAAATTGTTTAAAATAATGTTAATAGAGAAGGAGCATTTTACCTTTATAATCCATATTTCAAATCCTAGAATAAACAAGAATATGTAGGCAGTCACTACAGCTATATAGATGTTTGGATGAAAGAAATTTCAATTCGCTCAAAAATTCCCTGTTTTAAAAAAGATCTCTGTTTGTTTTAATCAATAAACAGTAAAACTTCCCTTTTTAAACTTAAAAATAAAGAAAGACAATTTATTAAAAAATACCAATTTTATTATATGAGGATCTTTTAATATTGTCGGAATGAGTTCATCTACGTTACCTTCCGTTTCTCTTATCTTATTGTGATCTTCTTTTATGAGTGAACATATTAAGGCCAGTTTTAGCTGTTGACAAACCTTCCATTTCTGCTTTACCTGTTGACCACTCAAAATTTTCATTTTCGTTCAAGAGCGTGATGAGAGACAACAAAATAGGAAGCACGATTATACTTTATAATTAAATGAGAATTTGTCTAGATAATTTCGACCCTATCGAACCTTATTTGAATACATAAGGTCCAAAATATGCATAAAATATACAAAATTTGACCATCCAACAACTTTCATTTAGTAACTATACATATTGTGCCTTGAATCATACATTATTGAGTTCCACATAAAAAATGTTCCTGAGCTATCCAAATTCGACCGTCTCAGAACCTATTTGTATTTGTATCCTATATTTATATATGTCCGATATTAGGTATATATAGTAATGAATATGAAATTCAAACACTTTTATATTGAAACATAGCTCCATTTTAATTTGATTGGCTGATGGTGTGATTGATTCTTGATCTACATACTTTATCATAGCTGTGTTTAAAAGCTATTTGTTTACCTTCCAAAAGACATAATTGACATACTACTCACTTCATTCTCTAAAAATTTAATATTTATACATATATTTAATGTAGTTAGTTACCTCTAAATAAAACCAATCAGATGGTTTATTTTAGAATATTTTAGGTTTTTCAGACACAGGTGTGGATAACCTTCTCAGAAATGAATTGTCACCTCCAATCATATCATGTTAAATTCTTAAACAAACTTTGTTGATGAGATTTCAGTTCACAAAAGAAACAACTTGATGAATTAAATTTAACTGGGAAAAAACATCAAGAAAGGTTTAACATTATCACTACTAAAATTAACAGCAATAACATATAGACATACTTAGAACTATTTGGTTGTGTATAAAATTTTAAATGATGAGATGAACTATAAAAACATTTCTGGTAATGGTGTTAAAGACATTGTTCAAAGTTATTCTTTTTTTCTTAATAATCTTTGAATTAATGAAGTTTATATGCATATTTGATCACATTGTTGAAATTGATGGTTGTAACTTTTTTGGGCGACATTTGTTTGTCAAAGCAATATGAATAATTTAACTATTGTACTCAAAATAAATTTAGTTTAGGTTATTCCATTTAGTGAATGAGAGCAGGCTATTTCTAAAGACTGACATCTTTTTGAGCAAACAGTAACTAAATAATAATTGACTTAGATTCATCACTGTTATAAAACATATTTATTGCATATGAATTATGAATTTGCTTCATAGATTTTAATATTAAATGAGAAAACTAACTTCAAAGTAATATTCTATAGTGAATATTGATTGATCATTTATTCAAATGAGTTACAGATAGTGGCTTAGAAATTTGAAAATAGTACATCATATAAATCTGTATCTGTTAGTTATTCAAATAATATCATTAATTTATCTCTATTTAAAAAATAAAATCTTTTAACTTATCATTGAATTCAAAAGCATTAGAAACTTTTGAAACAGTAAATCTTTTGTAATAATTTAAAGAATTATCATGTTCTACTGATGTATAGGTATAAAATAGTTTGTTTTAATTAATATTGAATCTCACTTGCTGAATATTTCAGAATACTTTTTATGAAAAAATCATAAAAAATCAAAGAATTATTTACAAAATTTGTTGATGTATTAATAAATATTTCAATTACAAAAGAGAATCTGAAAATACTTGGGAAAATAACATTTTTCTTCTGTAGTCTTGAAAAGTCATAAGATGATTAACTTCCGCGCGCAATTATAGATTTTATTTACGTTACTTGAGTTAAATCTTTTCTAATCTCACCAATTTCATAAATCAAAAATGAAATGTATAGATACAGTATTTCACAGTAATTCCACTCAGTATAGATAGATACTTAGGATCTATTAATAAACTCTAAGGACATATTGGTGATATTTTTTACAATCCTAACTTTTACTTTTTTGATATAAATATCATCTCAAAAGTAAAAAAAATCTTTTCTCTCTATAGGTATATACAGTTAAAATTGAAGCTTGCAGCTAAGTATACTTAACCTTTTATAAAAGGTTTATTTATTCGTACGAATTCTAGCATGCTTTTGTTAGACAGGATATCGATCTCTTTTATATGACTACAGAGGAAATTATAGGTAGCATCGAGGCGGACTATGTAGGTATAATATTTATGTATCTATATACATATAGGTATAAGTCCTCGGGTAGCATTTACTGATCCCTTTTACTCATACATCTGATATTTCCTGTCAGTAAAATGAAAACAAAAAGTTTAATAAAAATAAACAGCTAAATAAAAATTAGCAAAAGGACACAATAAATATGAGGAGACATAAAATTACACGTTTAGAAAACCGTAAGAATGAAAATCAAGCTTATAGTATCTAAGCTTAGCATGATGGTTGATTTTTCAAATCATTGGTTATCTGACATTGATTTATATATTGAATATTACATTAAATATTATATATTGATTTAAAATTTTTATTTAAATCAAACTTCGTTCATTCAATATAATGAGGAAGACTTTTAAGAAAGAATATCTATCATTTTTCGCATGCCTAAACGAAATCTATATATCAGTAAAATATCAAAATGATCAAATACGCTGATACTATACAAACCTGATCATCCCACAAAACAAAATCAACATCACCGAAGAACAAGAACATTTAGAAGCCTGTTCGACCAACAACAACTTAAACCTGAATCACAGAAAATCAAAAGAAATTATTTTCAAAAGGCCTATAATAAGACTAAGAAAGAACCTGACCAACTGCCGAGTATAAAAAGAACCCATGAAATTCACTTCTATAAACAACTGGTGTCTCTATAATTATACAACAAATTGCAAGTCACCCAACACATTAAAAAAAAGTAATTTGACTCAAGTGTGGGGTACATTAGTTTCGGCGGGGTAGGTACTGTCAAGCTGGAGTTGGTATCAAGAAATTGGCGAAGGAACTGGACAGACATTTGCTAAGAAAGATCGAGCTGGATCGAATGCACCCACTACGATAATATACCTAACTCTTCGAAACAATAGCTGTTTAGGCTATGCACAGAGCGGGGCTATGCGATAACGAGCATAATTTAACGTTAACCGGAATTTTTGGTCCCAAATTTATAATAAACATAGTTTAGATTGAATTCTCTTATTTTAGATTATACCATACCGTTTTCCTTAAATTCAATAGAACATTATAGTATATACCTACCTATACTAATTTTTTCACTTTCGCCTATAGTACTCTATTCATTTGATGTAAATATTGATGATAATTGTTATAATTATAGTTTTTATAGTCTCTGGTTTATAAGTCCAGGCCAGACCCTTAGCAGCCAACAATATGATAATAAGCATAATTTTGACGTCGTTCGATGAATCGACCAAATATTCTGGGATCAAAAATTCCGGTTACCGTTTCTGGAGCGCAACCAGAATTATTTTTATACAACAATTCGATTTATAATATTGAATATTTACGTATTTTAAATATTCGTAAAGTAGTGTTATGGCAACGAGCTTATTAAAACAAACCACTTTAACAGTGTATAGGAATGTTAAGTGACTATAATTAACAAATTAACAGGACACTTTAACTATATAGTCCATATACGCTTGCAAACTCCCATAGACTTTGTTAAACACACCCTTAGAAACTCCCCATACCGGTAATTGTAGGGTTGTTAAGTGTGTGTGTATTTCCATAGAGTAACGACTCTTGCTAGTAGATATTTGCATATCGATTTATTCCTACCAAGCGTCAGAAAATCCAGAAAATTTAGTAAAAGAATTATTAAAATCCGATATTGAGTTTCGTCGCTATATGACATCTTGAACTTTACCAATATAATGGTGGAGATAGGATTTTCTGACGCTTGGTAGGAACAAATCGATATACAAATACAAATATACTGACTCTATGTATACTTACTCTATGCCCTTAACAACCCTACAGTTACCAGTATGTGGAGTTTCTAAGGGTGTTTTAAACAAAGTCTATAGGAGTTTTCAAGCGTATTTGACCAATGAGCCCAAAATTGTTCAATATCTATTCTAATATAGATATCATGAATCATGGAGACCATTAAGATTACAACTAAGAAGGTAAAACTTATATTCTATGGAAGTTTTTGTTAATATAAGTCCTTAAATTAGATACCTAATGATAGGACATCGAAGGTCGTATTAAATTTCCATAGAATAGTAATTATTATTTTCATAGAATAGTAATCATTATTTTCAACCTCTCCATAGGGATAAGTTATACTTTAATGGTTGCAATCGGACTGTTAAGTGACCCTCCAATTCTATGGAAATTTAGACTTCCCTTTGATACTACATAATCTCTCTGTATGCTCTTCGTATCGAAGGGAAGTCCTTTTCCATAGAATTAGAGGGTCACTTAACAGTCCTATTGAGTTTGGGTGCGTTTAGAATTTATAGGAAATTAAGGTGTCGATTCATTCAATATCTATTTATTGATATTTTTATCCTTTTTTGAAATAATATTAGCTAACTTAATTAATCTATGGCTGAGCTGCAGTTTAAAATCGATTAGGTTATTTTATTATTTACGTCCTTAGAGATAGCAACCACCGCATCAAAGGTATTTTGAGATAAATCTTTTTCTTAACAATAAAAATCTAATTTATATCACGGCAATCTAAAAAGACTAAATATCCGAACACACAAAGAGATTGAAGTCGAAAAATAATGGAATTTTTTGAAACCTAAATGACAACACATAATATAATAGTGTCTTATTTCTATGCTTATTTTCGTATCCGTATGTAATTTGTGCGTCGATAATTTTTATGCACAGCTATTAATTCTGCTTACTTTACCTGCTGCTCTCTTCGCAGCAGCGAGAGAATTTCTCTCTCCTCTTATTTTCAGAAGGCAGAGAGTCAAATCAATATCCTGCTACCCTGCTAAATGCCGCTTCATTTGGATGATTTGAATGCATTTCTATTGGCTGGACTCATAGCTGATTACTAAATATAAAGGCATGCTTCGTAGATTTATCAATTATAGTCTGACTTACATCGTGAAAAGCAGCCATGTCAGATAAAAATGGAATTAATGAAAATAAAAAGGATTCATCTCAACCAGTGGATAAACCATTAATACCCAGTGATAAACTTTATGGAGAAGATCAAAAGTTGGTAAGTCTCACAACGAGTATACTAAAATAAGCAATTTCTTTCTTGAAAGTTCATGACAATTCGGTAATATCTGAATATTATTTATTCTCTTAAAATTTATCTTGGAATAATTCACTTCTTCTATGTCAACTAGATATCGTTAAATTGATCTCATGATTAATTTTTCGTTGTGTTCAACTTCAAAGGTGCCTAGGTTTATTAAATTTAAATGTTAAAAGACTAGTAAATGAAATTAAATGTTGATTGGAATTCATTTATTTCTCAAAAATGAGGAATTCATTCCTCAAAAATGACATTACGCAGCCATTTAATATATTCTGTCTGTGTGCATACTACTCATCAAAATATTTCAGAAAATGTGCATTTTTACATAAATTTTTGTAGACATTGTAGACAATATTTTGGCAGACATTGTTAAACTCAAATCATTTAAATAAGTTGTTTTATTCGACTCCTACATATTATACGCCTTATGTTTTCTTTGAATTGATTTGATTCAATAAAACACATTTTGTGAAACTTTAAAATATCTCTATGTAAAGATGGTCAATCTTTCGTTATTGGTATGTAAACTATAATGTTTAATCTATATACCTAAAGTTCTTTAGTTCTATAAATGTTTTTGTACCAATAACGAAAGATCGGCATTCATTAATTTTGTCCACTTAATGTTGATAAAATAATATAAAATATGTTTAATTTAATAAACTGCATATGTATGTATGGATGTTTAGACAAAGATTGAAGTACAGTTTCATTCATCAATTACGAGGTATCCAAATTGATAATAGTAAATATATTTATAAACATACTCGATAAAATGCATTCCTTATATTTGATGTCAGTATATAAATGGTGAACAAAATAAAAACATAGAAATAGATCGATATTTGTGGAAAAAAATGAAAGATCTGCTATAAAATACACACATCCCAGAATATTGGCAAATCAAATGTTTGATGTAGTTGTTCTTATATGATATCATGCATGAAAGTGAAGATTGATTTTCATCTTTGATTCCTACAATGTTTCTCAGGGTCCTCGAGAGATTGTAAATGAAGACGGGGAAGTAATACAAATCGAATATGATTCAAATGCTCCTGTTGAACGAGGAGCTTGGGGTGGAAAATTAGAATTCTTACTCACAGCTATTAGCTATGCTGTTGGACTTGGTAATGTGTGGCGTTTCCCATATTTGTGTTATAGAAATGGCGGAGGTAAGCATATCAAACATACCCAACTCTTCGAAATACGTGATAGAATGTTTTCTGAATCTCATTAAATTCGATACATTTCTATAGGTGCATTTCTGATTCCCTACATTTTGATGTTGTCGTTGGTTGGTCTACCCATATTCTTCATGGAGTTTGCTTTTGGACAATTCGCTAGTTTAGGACCTATTTCAGTTTGGTCGATCAGTCCTTTGTTTAAAGGTAATCAATTAGCTTTATTTCTATTATATAATCAATGAATTATTCTGTAAACTATATAATACATATAATTTGAATATTTCTTGCAGGAATTGGGTATGGAATGGTTGTCGTGTCGTGGATTACCAGTCTTTACTACATTATCATCGTTACTCACTGTTTCTTTTATTTGGGAGCTTCTTTTACTTCCGTATTACCATGGACTACTTGCAATAATACATGGAATAATGACTCCACCTGCTTCGAAGGTATTGTCAATTCAACCACAATGGGTAAGTCTTAACAATATTATTTTTGAACTTTTTATTTCTGTTTCAATTAATGATGAATTGACAATTGATTTAATTTATGACTGTTTCAGGCAATCAAACTTACACAAACCCAACTGAAGAATATTATGAGTAAGTTAAAGCATGTTTTTGATGTTTTTAAATGCGTACGAAATGAATATTTCATAATGTTTGCGTTTGACACAAAAATACTATAATTATATAAGAAATTACCACGTGTGACGCATTTATTCTTCTTTCTCTTTTATATTCTTATATACCTCGCTACCTCGCTATTAGAATTTCCACTACAATATGGAAATTTCCTCTATTTGTCTCTCTTGATTTGCTTTTAAGGGAGTGTTTCACTGTTAGGTTAGATCAATATAAGTCTGCCTACTTTCAATCCATAGTTCTGAAGTTGACCTACAGAATATAATATATGAGGAGCTATGAGGAGAGAGAATTTATTTTGCCTGCCTTCTCATGCTGATGCATGATGCACTGCACTTAATTTGTCTGTCTGTTTCTCTGTTTCTCTCTGAAAATAGGGTAGATTTTCGAAGAATTCAATTTTTACCTATAATACTTAGCGATCCTCTCTGACTGGCTAGGAATGCAATTATATTAACCAACTTATCCGCTCTAAAAGTTTTCTTACTAAATAGGTGTATCATGATGTCCTATAGAATTGTGAGCATTTAATTTTTACGACTTCCTATAACATACGATGCGTGTTACCATTAAGATAGATTATAGATTGAATATATAATAGAATCTATGCTGAGAATCTACGCTGAGTGTTAAAAATGTCTCGAACCAAACTTAAACTCTCTCTCTCTCTCTCTCCCTCCCTCTCTCCCACTCTCTCTCTCTCTCTCTCTCTCTCTCTCTCTCTCTCTCTCTCTCTCTCTCTCTCTCAACATGTTAGACAAGTTTCATGCATGATAATCGGTAGACAAATAGGTACCAAAACTAGGACACTTTCTATAGAATTTGTGTCCCATGATTTAATAAACATTTAAATCGTAGGTGTCTTAGTTTTAGCTCGCGGACCTGTTTTTTATCAGTCACCAAAAATCTATTCATTCACTTTGATTTATGTCAAACAAAAAAATTTGGCATTTTAGGAATTATGTTCTGGGTATGTCTGATGGTATTGAAAACATGGGAGTACCGTCTTGGAAATTGACGTTGATCCTGTTTTTCTCATGGGTTATTGTACTTATTGTACTACTTAGAGGAGTTGAAACGCTGGGAAAGGTAAAACTATCGCGATCTTTTTATATGTAGAAGAAACCCGTCTCTCGTATTGATAATTGTTTGACTCAGTGGTCGATAAATTGTCAATAATTTTTTTAGGCAGCCTATTTCACCGCCACTTTTCCTTACTTGATTTTGACGATTCTGCTGATCAGAGGCTGCATACTCCCTGGCTCAATTGATGGATTGATATTCTATCTGAAACCGCAATGGGAGCGGCTCCTAGATTATCGAGTGTGGATGGACGCTGCCACTCAAATATTTTATTCTCTCGGTGTCTGCAATGGTGGTCTAATCACTATGTCCAGTTATAATAACTTTAAGAATAACTGTCGCAGGTTTGTCACCATTATACATACTTGAATTGGGAAAATACTGCAAGCGAGACTTGACTTTACCGCGAACTTTTATTAATTAGAGCGACAATATGAAATTTTGCTTTAGCGCGATCTGTCATAAGAGCGAGAATATGAAATCTTTGCTTAAGCGCGATCTGTCATAAGAGCGACAATATGAAATCTTAGCTTTAGCGCGAACTGTCATAAGAGCGAGAATATGAAATCATTACTTTAGCGTGAACTGTCTAAGAGCGATAATATTGACATCTTTTCTTTTGTGCGAACTGTCATAAGAGCAACAATATTGAAATCTTGCTTTAGCGCGAACTGTCATAAGAGCGACAATATAAAATCATTGCTTTAGCGTGAACTGTCTAAGAGCGACAATATGAAATCTTGGTTTAGCGCGAACTTTCATAAGAGCGACAATATGAAATCATTGCTTTAGCGTGAACTGTCTAAGAGCGACAATATGAAATCTTGGTTTAGCGCGAACTTTCATAAGAGCGACAATATGAAATCTTTGCTTTAGCGTGAACTGTCTAAGAGCGACAATATGAAATCTTGGTTTAGCGCAAACTGTCATAAGAGCGATAATATTGAAATCTTGGTTTAGCGCGAACTGTTTTAAGAGCGACAATATGAAATCTTGCTTTTGCGCGAACTGTCATAAGAGCGACAATATGAAATCATAGCTTTAGCGCGAACTGTCATAAGAGCGACAATATGAAATCGTTGCTTTTGCGCGAACTGTTTTGAGAGCGACAGTTATCGAACTGTTATTCTCAAGAAAGTTCGCGCTTTAAGAAAGAAAATGATATTTAAGAATATCCATCTTAAAATTTCTTTGTTTAGTCGCGCTGCTAAGTTAAGCGGTTGATATAGGAAATAAAGAAAATCTATAAAATGAGTAGAGTCGAATGGAAATTTGGTAGCTCTGATCTGTCATAATAATTTTAAATTGAAATTTAAAGGGGAAACTTTGATACCATGCGTGACATCCGATTTGTAAATTCTTATTAGATAATTTTAGTTAATGTTTTTGTGTTGATCCATCTATCATTATTTTTCATCTAACTTCCTTAGTTACATAGCTTTCCTTTCCTTAATGCGACAAGATTTACCTTATATAGTTAGTTTAGTGTGATTCTGAATATAATATTATCTAGTACACAGTAATAAGAAGTATGTTTTGAAAATAAGATTGAAACATTATTCTATTGTTTGGAGTAACACGTTTCCATTGATTGATTTACCGCTGGTGATGACCCCCTCTGTTTGAATTAGTATTATTCTTTTAAGGTATTATGAGGTTATTCTGCCAAACAAATCAATACCTACCTCCTATTGATTTTCGTATTGTGCAGGGATAGAATCGATAAAGTATAGTGACATTTTATACGGAATCATTTAATAAAATCACTATTTGCTGAAAAATAAATTAATGATTTTCATTTTGTTTTTCTGATTTCTATTGTCTAATAGGGATGCTATTTTGGTAGCAATTTTGAATTGCTCAACGTCCATATTCGCTGGTCTTGTGATCTTCTCGAATCTAGGCTTTATGGCTTATATTAAAGCGACAACAGTCGACAAGGTCGCGAAAGAAGGTAGGTCACTTTTTGTTTAAAAGCTCGTCAAATGCGAAATAGAATAAATAATAATACGCAGGAAGGAAGCCAAACTTCATTAACCTCTCTCTCATAATTAAGTAAAATGAGGAAATTAGGCATTTTGGGACATTTTTCGGCCATTTGTGTCCGACTCCTATAATAGGTCTAGAAGCATCAAAACGCCACGTGGGGCTGACCCAGTCATCAGGCAAGGTCGACTCTTAGCTTGGTCCAGGTGACAGCTGGCTTGTTGGAAAGATGGGCCCACCTGTTGATAGCAACTAGGCAACCTGAGGCGGTTTCTCAGTAGGCGGTTGGTGAGGTCGGGGTTGTCGCTGTATCAAAGGAAGATAGGTGGTACTCATACTAATCACCCAAGTAGCCAGGAAAGTCAGTCAGTAATATCAACCCTCTCTCTCTCTCTCCTGCGTGTAATCGGTTTTGGGCTCCTGCGTATTTGATCATTTCCCTTAAAAGCTTTAATTCTATGATCTTCTATTTTCCTAATTTGTTCAGTATAAAATGATATAAGTTATCATGCTTTTAGATTATTTTAATTCAACCTGTGTATATTTGATATAATATGAACCATGCATAGCGCATTAAAATTCCAGCGTCAATAGTTGTAAGTTTCTTTATATGTACTATATAGATAAAGAGATAGATAATTCATCCACCCCCATTTTATTCATATGTATGTACTCTTATAGATCTTGATTGAGGGAATTGAATTACTTGTACATGCGTAGGGGGAGGAGGGAGGGAGTGGAGGTGATAAAATATTGGCACAGTTTGATGGTTGCTAGCCTCTGTCACTCTCACAATGTATTATTGATTAATTGTAAAACTATATGTGGGGTAGAGCATAGTCACTGTAATAATGAGTCACTATCTGTGTCACTACTCGCCAATTCTTATTACATTAAAAGTGACAAAGAAACATTACCATACTGTTAATTTTAAGTGTATGATACTGGTAGAAACAGCATTGGTTTTAATGTCTGTAGAGTGAGGCCACCTTAAAGTATATCATCATTTATCATGGAGTATTGCTTTCATTATTCATAATGAAAGTATCGATTTGGAATAGAGTAACTTAACTCACAAGGAATTCTAATAACTTATTCTTATCCTCTCCTCTCCTCTGTAGGGATAAGATTGACGGGAAATTGAGGATTGAAGATTGAGACAGCTATCATAAGTATAATATCATCGATCATTATTTGAGAGATCGTTTTATTATCGATTATAATACACAGATCATCTGATAGATTAGTTATAATAAGTATACAAATTTATATTCAGCTTCAAGGAAGACAGACGAAATTGTTATTTATATTCTCCTGTCTAAATTCTTGTATACATTAACTATGTTTTAAAGAAAACTCCAACAAAGAATACACTGCTATCAATACAAGGAATAATAATTCCAACAATATGCTTTATATTATTTAAGATGAAAGGATGACAAAGTTAAAATTATTATTCAACTTGACAACTCTATGAAATAGCCACGGGAAATAAAATAAATATGATTCCTTTTAGTTTTCAAGATTGTAATCATATTCTAGAATCTTTTATGATGAGAACGCTTTGAAATTAGAAGCAATCCATCTTTAACTTGTATATCTGAAACTTGTACACGTCATTGAAAAAAGGTTTACAGAAAGATGAAGAATTTTAGAATCGCATCAAATTTATAAAATATATAACCATTTGTTTGAATTTGCATTTCAGGACCTGGTTTGGCGTTCGTTGTTTATCCGGAAGCATTATCTAATATGCCGATTTCTCCTTTATGGTCGGTCTTGTTCTTCTTCATGATGTGTACTCTGGGTTTCGGTTCCGAATTCTCCATGATGGAGACCGTACTGTCAGGTTTGCAGGACGAACTGCGAAGAATAAGGATCATAACGGAAAATAAGCACAAAGTCATCTTCCGGTATATATCTATGTATATCAAATAGACTTAAACTGTTTAATCCGAAAATCATTTTCTAATTCTATAAATTCAATACTCATTTAATTTTAATTATCTATTTAAAAAAGTGAACTGGCTGACACCGGTTTATTCAGTATGAGATTGTCAACATATTGATCAGAGT